>JBAMAX010004500.1:0-264482 GCA_037043745.1 Chymomyza amoena
GTAGTGTTCTGAGTCCGCTGCTCTTTTCTTTGTATATTTCTGATATACCCAGCAATACCTCTGAACATTTGGAAGTTCCCTCTAAGGCTATTATTGCGATATACGCAGATGACATCGTAGTCATCTATAATGCCAAATGTAATGGCAAGTAATGGTTTGCAAGCGTATCTAGATACTCCCGAAACTTGGGGCAAACGGTGGAATTCGAAGGTAAACCAGCTTAAAACAATAAACCTTTGCTTCTCACTGAAAAGATTGTCGCATACCCCTTGAATGCAGGTAGAGTGAGTGACCCTGGAGCAGCCGTCACTAGATAAATACCTCTGCATCACTTTGGACAAGCGCCTTACCTTTTTTACCACACCTCAAAGATACGGTTAAAATATGTCGTCACAGACTGCTACAACTGCGGTGGCTCTACAATAAGAGGAGCACCTTGCCGCTGAAATGTAAAAGAGCTGTATATGTGCACTGTATTCTTCCGATATGGCTTTATGGAGTGCAGATTTGGGGGATTGCTGCCAAATGCGAACTATAAACGCATACAGGCATTGCAGAATCGAGTATTACGACAGATAACCAACTTTCCCTGGTACGTACGCGGTTCCACACTCCATAGAGACCTCAATCTGCATACAGTTGAAGAGCAGATTGGTAGGCACACAAGTAGATACGGCGAAAGATTGCTGAGACACCGCAGCCTGCTCGCAAGAGGACTACTCTCCTGCCCGCCCTTTAAGGCGGCTTAAACGGCAAGATTTTGCGAAGACGTTGGGTCAGTAAGGCTACCTACAATTAAAATCCTCATACGGCGTTATGGGGTTTGGCTGTTTTTTTTTATTTACCATGGTACCAAATTGATGTATAGATTCTTCATTTTTTTTTTAAATAAATAAAAAAAATCAAAAAAAAAAAAACTTGATCTTAAACATATATGCTTGATGGAACTGAAATGTTGAAAAAATAATTGGGAGGTATTAAGAGAGTACTGAAATCGGTAATAAAATAGTTTTAAGTTTATTTTTATATATATACTAACCAGCTCAAAGGTCACAAATTTTGTAAAATTTCAAAAATTTGACTTTATTTTATTTTTATTAATGGTTTTGATTATAAAAACGGAAAAATTTAGCGTTAATCGCCAAGCTATTGCTCTCTTTGAATTTATTTTCTCTTATAACTAATGCTTTAAGAGAAAGATTCATTCGTTCATTCATTGGATAGGCTGCTGCGGTTTATCACATGAAATTCTTCAAGTTGCATCCTTACCCACTTTGGATTTATTTCAGCTGCAGTTTAATTGCAACTTTACGTAATCACAAGAGCAAGACTCATCCTTTTGGCCTAATATGTAACCCCAAGTTCTTATTTGTGTTACATTTAAGTTTTTATTACGCCTGAAGCATCCAGTAGCGCCAAGTTTGGCTTTTTAAAACACAAGTTTCTAAACAGTTGAGCGATTCCTCCCCCACCAAGTTGACCCTTTACTTTGACTTACCCTATCTAGCCCACACTTGTAACCCTACTTCAACGGCTCATGTGAAATTTGTACACTCTTTTCTTTTAACATCCCCTACTTGCTTCCTTTTTATCCTTGTAAGTGCCACCTTTTCTGCATCTTCATGCCTTGAATACATGCTCATTGTGGAACTAATTGCACTAGGGGACAAAATTGAGCTCAATTTAACGCCCCTAACTGAAAAATACTTTATATGTAAAAATTTGGGGTCGCTGAATACAAATCTAAATAAGGATTTCATTTTTTCCAGCTCGCAAGGCGTTGAGTTCACGGGCTGCCCTTAAAATGCATCGTAAGTATGAAATATCTTAACTATATACTATAAAGTTATTAGTTTTTTACATATTATATTATTATATATGTTCATAAGGTAAAAATGTTGGATGTTTCTCTTGGCGAAGCTGTGTGCCACAGTTCCACTTGTTCCTTTGACTTCAAAAAGGTGTCTCCATGAAAAATGTGCCCAAGTAGTAAAAATTTTGTACTTTTGCTCTCATTAATAAAATGTTTCACCATTTGCTCCCACTGTATTATAAATAGTATTGTTAAGCTACCCAACCGGGAAGCATTTGTGCTTTGCCTTTGTGACATCTATTCCATTATCATTTGGTGCAAAGCCAATTATCTAGTCAATCAGTTGATAAATGGAACTTTTTCGCAGTTGTCTGTCGCCTGACTGAATTTAAGGGCCGCCTCTCTCTCTCCCGAGAGTTGCAAATAAAAATAAAATAAAAAATAAACAGCAAATAAAAATAAAACAAAATAAGGTAACTTTTGCAAAATTTTCACCAACTGCGAGGACATCTCGACACGTGGACGGACACAAATGAGTGTCACATGAGTGTCAGCTGTGCGAATGCTTGCAAATTTTTTTCTGTTTTTATTTGGTCATTTTTGAAGACGGTTTGCCAACCGTTTTACCCTTTTTTTGTGTGTCAAATAACCTTTTGTGCCAGTGTGGAAGCACTTCTATGGCATAAAAGCAGCTCCTCCAGCACTGCATCGGGGTGTTGTCCACATGCGCATCATTTGCTTGATTAATTGTTGGCTCTACTGGCGCTGCATTTGTTAGACGGGCTCTGACAGCAGCCCGTGGCAACGTTGCAAAAGGACACCCACTCCTGCTCCAACTTCGACTGAAGCCAGGTGTCAGGTGTCAACCTAATGGCGACACATTGGCAGCCTACATGTGCATAGATTTTTTGGCACTGCCACACGCTAAATTAATGTTGACATTTATAATAAATTTTAAATTGAAAATGAACATTTGCATTTCAAATGAACGGAGCGGAGTGTAGCCGTTGGCGGAGTTTGAGTCCAAATGCGAGGTGCGACATGATGGCGCTTATGAATGCCAAATGAATGGGCGCTAAATGTCATACATATGTACATATGTATAAAATATATATGTAAAAATAATTGTATATACAAATGTCTATATGTGCAGTGCAGTGGAACGCAATGTTCCAGCTACTAAGCTGCCAGTGCTGCCCATTGAACTAGAAAATGATTTGGTCATTATGTCAATTTAGTGGAAACGTGTGGAATTGGTACAGCAGTAACATAAAATCAACCAAGTGCAAGCTGGAAAAATTAAAATAGTTTAAGTCCTGTGCCTAGCCCAGGGATATTATTAGTTCATCTGTCATTACCCATTAATCTAGTTAAAATTAAAAAAAAACCTTTGTTTTAACACACTCAAAGCCCGCTTATACGATTAATTATATTTCCAATTTGTTCACTATCATTTTTTTTATTTTTCTATTTTCCATAATAATATTTATTTTATTTATTTGCACCATGTGCATAAGCTTTCAAACTGTTCAAATGTTTTGCTCGTGACCATTTTGGTTTTTTTGTTGCCAATTCCATGAATTGTGCAATTTTACAATTTTTCCATTGCACACATTCAATGCGAATTATATATGTATTTAAAATACATGCATTTACCAGAGCAACTGTAAAAACAGCCATTTGCAATATTTGCTTCCGGTGAAACATTTCGAATTAAATAGATACTCTCTTAGTGGCTCTCGTTAGTTTTATTTATTGCTTTGAGTTCGCTTAAACTTGATAACAAAAATATGCACTTAAAAAAAAATATAAAAGAGAATAAGCAGATTATAGTACTTGTTGGGAGCTTAGTGTTGTAGCAAAGTAAAGGACCTTCTGCATCCTTATAGTCAATCATCATGGCGCACTGCAGGAAAAGTGGGTCTGGAAACCTTGACTCTCCCTGTATCGAGCTTAGCCCCCATATACTTTTCTCCTTGGTGAGTCATATTTAATTACTGCTGATTCTTGCCACTTATGAGGTTAGACATTGAGCAAAATGGCTTTTCGAAGTAGAAAGCATCTGTAAGTACTTTGTTCCGCGGGGTTACATTTCAAAGATCACCACCTTCTTCTGGCTTCTCGATGTAAAAAGCATTTATTAACTCAGCGTCTAGAGGGGTTATTACTCACTCTTCTTCGTTCAGCGGAGTTATTATGCAAAGATCATCAGATCATGTTCCTCCTCATCAGTGAATTATTCATTCTTCTGGCCTCTCGATGTAAAAGGCATTAATTAACCCGTCGTCCAGAGGGGCTATAAAGTAAAGATCCCTCGATCTTGCTCTACCCAATCCGTGAATTATTAACCTTCTACCGGTTCCAGCAGCTATAAACTCTTCGCCCTGTCAGGTTTTTACACAAAGATTATCTGGCCTTGCTGCATCCTGTAATTGAATTCTTAGCCTCCCACCAAACTCAGCTTATTTATGGTAATACAATCTTCTACCTTCTGGATTCTCGAATTAGGAAGCATCTGCAAATTCCTCACTCAGCTTGGTTATTACGAAACGATCACCAGATCATGCTCCACATCATCAGTGATTCATTCTTCCTTCTGGATTCTCGATGTTAAAAACATTTATTAACTCTTCGTGCAGCGGGGTTATTAGGTTAAGATCACCTGGTCTTGCTCCGCCTCGTCAGCGAATGATCACCAGATCATGCTCCATATCATCAGTGATTTATTCTTCCTTCTGGCCTCTCGATGGTGAAAACATTTATTAACTCTTCGTGCAGCGGGGTTATTAGGTTAAGATTACCTGGTCTTGCTCCGCCCCGTCAGCGAATTGTTAAACTTCTACCAGCTCCTGAAAGCATAAATTCTCTGCCCTGCGGGTTTGCTCCGCCCTGCTAGTAAATTCTCACCATCCCACCGAATTCAGCTTATTACAGTAAATTTACAATCTTCTGTCTTCTGGCTTCTAGAAATAGCAAACACGTAGAAATACTTCATCCAGTGGGGTTATTATGCAAAGATTACCAGGTCTTGCTCACTCCCGGTTCCAACTTATTACCATGACTTCCCAATCTTCCTTTGAAGATAAACCCTTATGTTTGTGGATTGCAATGACCACAACTGTTTGTCACCCTGAGAGATATGATGGTACTGCGTTTGTCCCAAAGAGGTCGTCTTTCTATGAAGTTACAGAGGCAGGCAGGTTTTGTAGTGAGTATGCAAGTATTATTTTGGGAGATAATGAATATACTGGGATGGTCGATGATTTCGACCCCAATCACAGAAAACAGCCTTTATACCGCTGTCCAGCCATCACATAGTTGGCTTGGCAACAAGAACAACAAATCTGCTGACGTCTTCTAATAAGTTGTGAAAGACTGTCAGTAGATTTTGGTCATACAACCTTTGTCCAGCTCTTTTGCTGATTACGGCTAAAGCAGCTTATACCCCTTGATTGGATTCTGGTTTCCTATTCTCAAACAGGGTTTGCACAAACTATCCTGACATCAGTTACCATGTAAGGTCTCACCAAGCCTTTTGTAAAAGAGAATAAAACCAATAATGAAGTCTACCCTTGGCCAGATAGTCAAACACAGCCATCTTTCAGGAAAACCGCGTGAATCGATACCCGTTCCACAATGTGGATAACACAGAACCATGCATAGTAGCCATAAAACTGTAAGGGAAGCCTGTAGTCACACGGTTTAGGCAGCTCCTCACTCAAAAGCAATGAGTTCTTGTTTGAACAGCGGGGGTGTAACCTGCACTATGTGTCAAGGATGCAATTTGTAAGCGATACGTTGCCTTCGGCAGCTCAACCGCATCCAATTAAAAGGATTCATACACATGGTACACTAACAGGTACTTATGGGCAGAGTCTCTGGATGCACATCGATGTCTATGTAAAGTCTATGCTTGTGATGGTCAGCAGAATGTTATTCCTATTACCTGGAGTGTATGATGCAGTCCACCGAAGTCTGTTTAACTGACATATGCGTTCCAAAGCTTTAGGCTTGTGCCATAGCAGTATGCAGACATCTCTGACTTTGCTTTTCACTGCTCCATGCTCTTGACTGCTGCTGCTGAAAACGCTAGATTTCGGGTTAAGCTTGTTTATAAAGTGGGTAAGCGGGTTTTGTCAAGCAACTGGTTGAACTGCCGCCCAACAGGGCATAGCTACGTATACAGTTTAGAGTATACCCAATCCCATCACCATGGCATCCCAGGCAACACCCTACCCCACTGGTGATGTGGCACAACTTTCAACGCATTACTAGAAAACACATTTCAATTTTCCACATGGGAAATGCTGCTCGCCGAACCAATTTATGATATCCGCAAAAGTGGCAAAAAACAAACACGCAAAAAGCGCAGACAAACATTAAAGGAGAAGCATAAGCGCGGGTTGGTTCCGGAGGGGTCAGAAGGCGGGCTTTTGCGGCTGCACGTTGACAGCAAATAATAAAAACAAGTGGAAACTTTTGCGAAAAAAAAAACAAAAATAAAAGCAACAAAAAAATATGAAAAGCGTTAAGCAACTTTTCATTGCTCTGCACTGACGAGTTGGGTCACCAAAGGATTAGCCATCCGATTGAGGCAACTTTTGTATGCTCTTAATATAAGCACGTTGTGCTCTCAGGCTACCTATATTTTCCATGATGTATAAGTCGTTCTACTGGTTCTTTATGTTGGGTTCGACACGGTAGGGAGTGAGATCCTCCATGAGGCATCTGCCTGGGTTGCAAAAAGTCAAAGGAATGGTCTGCCTAGGTAAGGGAAAATTGCTTTTGGATCGAGGCTTCCCAAGAAACACATTGTGGGATTAAACAGAAAGAGCAAGCTATTCTTGGTGTTAGGAGATGGTACTCCTAGGTAAGGTCCTTGCAAAGTAGTTGTGGAATAGGTGTTGAGTGTGCTAGAGAAGTTTTGGGCACACTGTGGTCCAGGTGTAATATGTTTAAGTACTCCATGTGGCCTGGTAACATAATCCTGACCTTGTGCGAATGTTCCATAGTCCAGCTTATCACCAATACCCGCCAGGACCAGTTTCTGTTCCCAACTGAACGCAACAGTTGCGTATACCTGAATTTCGCGCACTTTTTTGTAGTGTGCGTAAAAAATATTGAAAGCGAATAATATTTATATCGCATGTCGGTATCCATTATGCGTTGTATCTATGTGGTTGCTGTTGTATACGCGCATCTGTGTGAGTTTAAAAATAAAAATAAAAGAAAAAAACGACATAAATAAGTTGCAAATAAAGCGAAACGTATTGGCAATAATTTTAAAATTTATGTTTATTTACAATTACATTTTATTTACCAGCGTGAACCACAAAAAAGAACAACAAACAATCGTCCGAAAGCCCCACCCCTCATGATTATCACTAACCAATCAGCCCCCAATAAAAAATAAACCAGCCTAAATGTTCCCATAATGGTAACCAGTATATTTAAGCATTAACTCATAAAATTTAAAGCCAGCTACTCTCTTTGGTAAACAAAATAAACAGGGTCTGGATTCAGTTTCGTAAATGCGAGCATTTATAGGGTGCTTGTTATTTGATTTAAGTACAAGCTTGGGTGCAGCTTTGAGGCTCGGTTTTGCTTTAGACTAATAACTCTTAAAGATATTTGGATCACCTGGTCGAGCCAGTAGGAAGCCTTATTTTTTCTAGTCAGCTGCGTCATTGCGATCCAAAATGCAGAAAAATCGAGAGTAATTCTACGCCATAAAATTCGTTATCACCACAACGGCATAGACCTTTGAAAGTATTAGGGATGCCGCCGTAAACCGCTCAAAAGTGTTTAAGCGTCATAAGGTGTTCGTTCCGAGAAGGTAGCTCGTCGAAGGACTTTTAAATATGTGTCTAAACGAAGGAGCTTCTGGATTCTGATGTCAATGGTCATTCTTTTGATTCTTGATGAGTTCGAGACTTCGTAAATCAAGCTTTTCAAGCACTGCATCAATTTGATTAATACGGGTTGGCTTAGCCTCGTTAGGGTGCTCCTAACAATCTCTATATTACCCGGAGTCCGTACTGTTCATTGCGATGTCTATTTAACGAGGAAGTATATAAAAGGAAATGACAGAGAGAGGGAAATAGCAGCGCTGAGTGCAGGGAAGGTATAATAGTTAGTGGGTGCCAGTAGCTCCAGCTGTTAATTTTTCTGCTTGTGGAACCATTTTGAAGACATAAAAATAGGATAACGGGCAGATGCAATGTCTTCAAAGAAAAGTTTTCTCAGATACTTCCTAAAAAGTGCGGTACAGCCGGACAGCAGGTGTTTCATGCTTTCTATACCCTTCTCATCTCCGCAGCTTTTACAAAATCTTTGTAGAGGACATGCCTCGCTTTGCGCTGTATCTTGGTCAGAGTGCACGGGAGATGTGACAACCAGATAAAGTGTCACATTTTCGCACACTCTCTCTTCTGTCTTCGTGATTTCCAATATTCCTTTCTGCACAGATCTTCCGCTCATACTGCGCCGATTCTCTTCTAGCGCACTCGTGCGTTCTCTCGTTATCAGGTATGATATAGATCAATTGGAAAGACGCAATGAAAGCCGCGTCGAGTGCTCATCCGAGAGTAAGCTCACTCCTGTATCTTCATTCGTCTTCGAACCTTCTGTGTAGCTCGTAAGCTTGTTCTACTTATTAGAAGTTTCTTACTTTGAATCTGCTCTCTCGGTTAACAATATGGGACATGTCGGTCTTGTAGGACCGATTCTGATGTCAATGGTCATTCTTTTGATTCTTGATGAGTTCGAGACTTCGTAAATCAAGCTTTTCAAGCACTGCATCAATTTGATTAATACGGGTTGGCTTAGCCTCGTTAGGGTGCTCCTAACAATCTCTATATTACCCGGAGTCCGTACTGTTCATTGCGATGTCTATTTAACGAGGAAGTATATAAAAGGAAATGACAGAGAGAGGGAAATAGCAGCGCTGAGTGCAGGGAAGGTATAATAGTTAGTGGGTGCCAATAGCTCCAGCTGCTAATCTTTCTGCTTGTGGAACCATTTTGAAGACATAAAAATAGGATAACGGGCAGATGCAATGTCTTCAAAGAAAAGTTTTCTCAGATACTTCCTAAAAAGTGAGGTACAGCCGGACAGCAGGTGTTTCATGCTTTCTATACCCTTCTCATCTCCGCAGCTTATACAAAATCTTTGTAGAGGACATGCCTCGCTTTGCGCTGTATCTTGGTCAGAGTGCACGGGAGATGTGACAACCAGATAAAGTGTCACATTTTCGCACTCTCTCTCTTCTGTCTTCGTGATTTCCAATATTCCTTTCTGCACAGATCTTCCGCTCATACTGCGCCGATTCTCTTCTAGCGCACTCGTGCGTTCTCTCGTTATCAGGTATGATATAGATCAATTGGAAAGACGCAATGAAAGCCGCGTCGAGTGCTCATCCGAGAGTAAGCTCACTCCTGTATCTTCATTCGTCTTCGAACCTTCTGTGTAGCTCGTAAGCTTGTTCTACTTATTAGAAGTTTCTTACTTTGAATCTGCTCTCTCGGTTAACAATATGGGACATGTCGGTCTTGTAGGACCGGTCTGCCAACATAAATCGTCATCATTAGTCAGCTAATCTAGAAGCTTAGCTCCGAGCTCATCTATTCTATCTGCTTAGCCTAACGGGCAAGAAGAGACTGCTTGCCCTTTCTAGTACGCCTTACAACCTAATCCAGGTGCTTACCTCTAAGCTTAGACGAGACTAACTCTTTCAAAGCGATTGCTTATAAAAGAAAATTAAGTCTTCCACTTGCACCACGGCCTTATATAAAGGCAAATGATTTTTGGATACTTTTAATAATTTTTGTATTCAATTAAAATTAAACAATAGACATATTATTTCCCGACTGTGCTGAAAAGCAACGACGTCTTTGCTATGCTGCCATTAGCTGCACAGTAAACCTACGACTTGGGCCACGAATCGCCTTATTGCTTTATACGTGGCTGCTCTGTAGGCACTCAGCAGCCGGAGCTCGGATTCCATTTAAATTCATCTCCCTCCTAGGCACTTAAGTCGGGAATTATGCAGTGGAAAAGCGTCAGCGGCTTTGCTGCCTCGTCATTACTCTTGCATCCGTGAACCTTCGACTTGGCTGCCAGGTTGCTGATTGGAATCATTACAGCAAGGACTAGGGCTCCGACGTCAATGCCAGTAGACCGCACTGGCCTTGGTTTCCAATCTGAGAGGGTGCATGTTTGCTAAGAGTCTACCCTAAGAAATAGCTGCTACATTTTATTTCAGGCCTGCTTATATTGATGACGTCACTCAGTGTGACTGGTTTAAAAATTGTAAAACCCAAGTTGTCTTTGCTTTAATGTCACTTGTTTTTTTTTTTCATAAAGTAGAGATTATACTTTTGAGCATTTGAGAACAACAAAATTTTATATTACGCTTTTTGGAAGAGAATCTAAATTATCTTTGGTTTTTTTTGTGTATAAATTTTGATGAGAAATACTAAATTCGCATTCACATTCACATTATACAAATTTTAAGCTTGAATGTTTTCAAGAAGACCAAAGCGATTACGACACTTACAAGACTTACATACCGCTCATAGCCCTAGCAGCAATGTGGTACAGTAATAATAGAATGTCTAAACATCTCATAGATTTCGAGATAAACAATGCAATAGACCCGATCCATTACCAGCAGTTTCCAAAAAAGACGATCGGATGTCTAAAATACCAACAAGCCGTGAGCAACAAAACACCAGCCCATGCTGGAATAAGCATAGAAGATTTCAGGGATACGTTTTTCAATACAATTGCAATGAATTCAAAAACCTCGGTCCAAAATTCGACTTCTACCAAAAACATGGAACTCAATACAGCAAGCAGCAAGATGTCTAAGCAGTATTTAGGTACTCACAGAAGTTCTGTCCTTTTCTCTAAGAGCATTGGAGACGTCAATAAGAGCGAAATTTTTGTAAATACCCATAAATATGCAGCTAAAAAGCCCAAACAATCTGAATTCTTTACAAAATATCAATATGAATCGCCCGATTTTTGGGAAATGACACAGTTTAAGAGCCACATGATTCTCAGTCGACGACCATCGAATGTAGAAGGTAAACGTGTTCCATCAGCTGCTAAAATAAGTCGTGGCATTCTAAATCTAACAGATAAAAAAGGCAATCACCTTCTTAAGAAAGCCATGACTGTATTATTCAGTAAAAATATTAAAGCAACGAATGGCAAACCTGCTACTTCAAAAATAAATAAACAGAAGTCGAAAAAAACTCAGATATCCCCCAAGACCAGAAATGTAAAAACAGCTAGTGCCAATCAGAAGAAGCAGAAGAGTAAGAAGCCCGTCAAAAAGCAGATTCTAAACATGGCCAATTCGAAAAAGTCCAAGTCTATTCAACCAAAACAGTCTAAGTAGTATATAAAAAACTGCTTGAACCGATTTCATTATATTCAATTTTAATATGAAAAAGTAATACAAGTAATAAATATTCTTCATTTATTTTACTGAAATTGAGAGAGTTCTATATAAATTTTTGCCAAAAACTTGTCGTTAGACAAATTTAGCTAGCTATAGCTTTTATGCTAAAGCGTTGGTAAGGCTTAAGGCCAAGGGATTTCGCCTCATGTTAGCTTGGTTCGCAAAGCTTCGATCTTCTTTATTAATTTTGGCACTCTTTATAATATTTCCTGTTGTTTTTTTAATTTCTATAGTGATCATCCGAATCAGCTTGCTACAGTCATATCTGAACGATTGTAAATGTTCATGTAAAAACAAAGGTCACAGTTGGTATTTAGAGAATATTAGATGATAGACACGAGCTGTTTCTTTAATAGGATAAGCTAAGAAACTAATATGTTCTGTTGTTATCCGTACAAGTAAAGGAATTTTGTTCGAACTTATTTTGGTGACTGCGGTTTCTTCATAAACATTTTTACAAATTACTGGTTCTTGGAACAGCTCATAGTGAAATAACTAAAAACTCATATTGTTCTTTATAGCCATATAATATTTGATCCCAGCTCCTACAATTATTACTTTAAATGCATTTCATAGCAATAAGTTTTATAATTGTGTAAAGATTTTGATTATTCCTGGAGTGATTCATCGAAATTTAGCTACGGTAGAATGCAATATTGAGAAGAATCGATAAAATTGATCCGTTTGAAGAAAATGTAGATAATTTAGATATTCTGGCTTTTAGTTCTTTTACTGTTGTCCTTCTCTCCTAGTGGAGCTAGGGCCATCAAGCTTTTAATGCCTTCGAAATACATTTGAGATGACGGCTTAAGCTGAGAAAGAGTTTATATACTTCTTGGTACCGCCGATATCTGCTTCTTATACCTCAGCACCTTTGGTAGAGTATATAATAAGCGGGTATTACTACTACTACGGATTCTTAACTCCTAATTGGAGCATAGAGTCTCGGGGATTGCCACGATGTCGTGGTGAGAGGGCTTATTAGGGTCGATGAATCCAAGAGCGATGCCGGCGGTCGCATAGCTATAGGTAAGGTTGAAGAAGAGTCCTGAAGCTAAGAGCAGTCCACAACAAGCCCTTATGCCTTTTTGGCAGCCAAATTGCCATCAGGTAAGCGTCTGTTTTCCCATATCAGAGGCGGCTTCTAACTAAAGAATCTTTGAACCCATCAGTCATTGATTCTCATAAAAGATGTCAGAATTACATGGAACAAAACAATAATGGAAACATGTCTCCAAGGAGTACCCAACAATCAATCCCCCTGCTACGGCAGCCAGCACAGAGGACTTGGAGGTGCTAATTTCACGTTATAAAGACAACACGATGAATGTAACCAAAGAGTATTAAAGATTTTAAAAGATTTTGAAATATAATGTGCAAAGCTAAAAGTCTACGCATTTTTAAAAATGGTCGGAGCTAATAGCTATGGCTTTGTGAAGGAGATCCCAGACTACATATTTTTACCTGAAATTTATTGTTAAAAGATAGCACTATATCCTGCATACCATATATGGAGCATTCCATATATTTTATCTTTAATCCCACAATTTTATCACGCTTTGAAATAAAATTAAATTAAAAATTTAAAAAACCCCCGACACAAGAACTTAAGTAATTTTCATTTAAAAAGTAAAAAATAATAAAAGAAACTTAATGTTTATATACTTCTTGGTACCGCCGATATCTGCTTCTTAGCAGATCTTCTTGGTAGCAGATCTTCTCCTCAGCACCTTTGGAAGAGTATATAATAAGAATCTATTAATAATTCTAAAAAAATACGTCGCGCTGGGGGACAAACATGTCTAGGAACACTCGCACATAAGTCACCTTTAATACAAAACTGAAATACTAATTTGAAATCACTGCATGCGTTCGGGAGTTATGATGCCATGACAGACAGACAGACAGACACGTCAAACTTATAACACCCCTCTTTTGCGTCGGGGCCAAAAATGAAATAGAGAATCTTCTTTTATAGTCAAGTTTAGATAGAAATAGTTCGAATGAATGCTAAGTATAATTAAAACTAAAGAATTGTTTGGGATCAGTAGAAAATTTTTCTTTACTGTGAGATAAGCCGTTCCTGTAAACCGTTCCTAATAATTAGAGAAGCCATAAAAGAAGCAGGTCTTTTTGAATTTCTTGAGATACTGATTTTCCAATTTTCTAGCAGGGCTTATGGGATAAGGTAAGGTTAAACCTAACCGGTGTAACCACACCAGTTGATCCCTGGGGGAGTCACACATAGTTTGCATAGCCCTTACTGGAACAGGAGGTTACGGCTGGTGTACAATGCAACCAGTACAGAGGTGTTACCGCTGAAGACGCGCAGAAGGGTATTATTCGCTCCGTGCCCGCCGGTGAAAGCAGTCAAGACATACCCATTTTGTTCCCAGTCCTAGCTTTTGCATTTTGTTTTTGGAACCTCGAATTGCATTTTAAGCCTGCTGCCAGGCACCTCTGTCCATGGCTCCAACGTAGCAGCACCAGAGTTGGAAATCCGGATACTGCTGCGCTGCTTCAGCTTGGCCGGGCACTGGCCCAAGCGTCGAGGGAGACAAGAGCCTGACTCTGGTTCTTGAGCCAATACACAGTCCATTGCACAGCCGGCACCATCTTGGGTTCAGCCAGAGGATTTTCGCCAGGCCTTATGGGATAAATTTACAAGCAATAATTTCGAGTCTGGACAGAAAGGGGATTGATATTCCCAAGACGTAAAAATAATTTTCAATTAATCGAGCCTTCGTATATATTTATATTATATTTATATTAAAACTGCTTTGAGACGAGCTTCCATAACTTACAAAGCTCCCAACCTACTAAAAAGATTTACTTGGAAAATGTTAATTTTGTACATATCGTCGGGCTACAAAAATCTGAAGTTCTTTCCAGCTATGACAAAATTTTTACAGCTTGACTTCTTTAGAGGGAATCCATACAAACAGAAGGATAAGCAAGCAGATCAACATGACAGATGTATATGGCTGAATCGGATTTTCGGATCTTTATATGATCTTATAAAAAACGTTTATCTCAATATAACCAGCATTAATCGTTGCTTTTATTGTCATTTTCCAAAAAAAAGGCTACCGGTTTTGTCGGTCTATATATTTCTTCACGATTTGAACGTTCTTTGCTAATATCCTGCAGTTCGTAAGCCGGCTTATAAACTAGCTTATCCTTGGCCTCATCATACACTAACAGATCGGGATTTACATTAGTGTCGCTCTTATCCCCCAACGAGGTATATCCCTTGTCATACAAGCTGCAATATGGCAGCTCATTTTGAAGAATATAGTTCCAAATATCATTATAGTTCCAATCAAGCAAGGGTAGAATGCGCGTTTGTGGGGGCCAACCCTTGTCAGTCGGCGACATATCTGTAAAATTAGCGCAGCAAGGATCGCTGCGACGACTGCCCAGCAATACCGCACGTACTTTTGGAAAATCCATTAAAGCATCTTCAACAGCCAACTGAAGCAATCCATGATATCGTTTTATTTGTATTTGGTAATATCGAGCAGAATCATCAATAAACTGATCGATTTCGTCGAAGGGATCAAAGGACTTGACATACAAGATGCCAAGCTGTGGCTTCAACTGCATCTTCATTATAAAATCCAAGAGCACTGTGGAGTCCTTGCCGCCATTGAAGCACAATATTAGCTCGTCTGATTTGAAGATCTTTAGAGCACGCTTCATAATGTCACTGGTCTGCTGGAGCTTAAAGGCGTTTTCTTTGGCTCCTGGTCTTTGAAAAGCTTTCACATAGCAACGGCTTTGGATATGAGGACGAAAAAATTTGTAAAAAGTATTCCAAATTTTCATTTTATTTATTTTTTTTTGTGTAAAGTGAATGAAAATGAAAATATTGTGAGCAGGCAACTTGGACTTAAAAAAAATAGTTTACTCGGCTTTTACAAATTTTTAATTTTTTAAGAAGCGCTTAAAAACAAAATAGATATTTATTCTGCAACCTGCGAGTTTCAATATTAGAAGAATAGTAAAGCCATTGTATACAATTTTTATATTGTATATGGATCTGCTCTCAAAACATAGACAATATAAATTTAAGTTATGGCGGCAATGATGATGTCCAGCTAATGCACAGATACACAGCACAATCCATATGTCGATCCGAATTAGAAAGATTTTTAAAACAATTTACTAATTTTAATATCGAGTCATCTTTAAGATGTCAGTTTCAAATTATCCTGCCAAACTTATCAAAATAATTCACATCTTTTTAAGAGATTCCTGCAGATGTCTCTAGTTTCTATTTATATCTATCTATTTGGCCATTAAAACCGTTTGGCCGCGAAAATTATTCCTCGCGGACTCTATCGTCTGATGCTTCCAGTATTCTTGCCATTCCCACTGTCACTTCTAGACTTGTATTCACCTAAGAGCTATTCTTAGAGGAGTCGATTAAAAGAAGGCATTTGGCACACTACAATCATCTTTCCCTACTAGGGAGATTCAGACTAACACTGATTAACGGAGTTGATTTAGACATAAAGGGTGTTTTCATCAGAGTTATACAATTTGCAAACTTTGCTCTCGTGTAAGTCTATCCAAAAACCCAAACTTAGCGAAAAGCAATTATTATCTGTTAAAGGGGTTGTCAGGTAAAGCAGTGTTGCCAACTTAAAGTTGTGAACCTCTAAAAAAAATCACGCTGTATTTATAAAATCAACTTCCTTACTGGAATTCTCTATTTTCTGATTAATCAAAAAGTTGTACTTTTTATATTTAGTTAGTTATGCTATACTTGAATTATTCACCAAACAAAAATAAAATGATCATTAAAATTAGTTATTAAATTATTGCACTTTTGCTCTTAACAAAGCACCCTTTATGCATAATATTTGAGGAATAACCTTGAAGTAAAAAGAAAGTGGATTAAATACAAAAAAATAAAAAACTTGCAAAAAACTATAAGTAAAGTAAACGAAGAAAGAAAGGACTTAAGGGATGAAACTTTCAGGGATCGTTAGCGACCTAAGAAAATATCATGCAAAAACTGTACCAACATATATTACCAGGGGGTTTTAGTCTTGGAACAAGGTCCCTAACGATCCTTAATCCATTTAGTATTATTCTTTTACTTATAGTACAGTAGAAATGAATTATCTCGGACTCATGTTTAGGTTTTCTATGGAAAAAATCTACTAAAACCTAAATTATCTTTTAATTTATACAGTGTAATTTAAAGCTGATCTTCACAAACCTAAAATTTAGATCTTATGATATATTTATTAAATTGGTATATTATTATTAATAAGCTATTCTGCATGAAACTATAGTGTAGTATATAAGGATATACTATTTTCCAAACTCACTAATTTCTGGTAATTATTTATAAGTTTTAAAGTAATAGTGACGTCATGAATCGTTGTTAAACATAGATGCAACATGAACAGAGGCTTTTTTTTAGGGTATTTTCGGGTTTTGGGTTGCAGGGTATAGAACTTTCATTTTAGAATGGCTTAGGGACGATTTTATATTTATTTCATTCAATATGAATTTGAAAGTGAATGAAATCAAAGATCCATATCTTCAAGTAAAAACATTATGGAAAAATCAAATACGACAAATTTTCGTTTTGTAGCAAACTTTTACTTTGCTGAGGTCTTTTAGAAATATAATAAAATAAGAAATTTGTCGTTGTTTGTAGTCATCTTTTCGTACTGATCCAAAAATTATAAACTTATTTCGAAAGATAGTAAATTTGAAAATGAACTTTCTGACTAGCATGTGAATACCTTCTAGTGCAAGAGTCGACAAAAATGTTTATACCATTTTAGATAATTTAAAATCATTATCAAAATATACATACTTGCGTAAAATATATTTTCTGAAAATATTTCTTAAACCATAAAAATAATCAAGAAATTTAAAGAAATGTTATTACACATAATTAAGTACAAATTTGATTGGAAAAATAAATAATGAATCTTAAAGCCAAAAAATATTTCAAAATAACTAAGAAATATTATTAAATAATTATATATTAAAGAAAACCAGCAAATCTTGTTTGGGTTTCAGAAGACCGTATTGTTCTGATAGAACAAGAGTAAAAACAATTGACTTAGCTTTCTTATGGTCTCTATATGCCATACTCATAATTGCCATTATGAATATTACGTCGATTACACAGGTCTACAAATACAGGGGTCATGTGAGTATTTGGAAAGCTAAGAGTCATTTCCGAAGTAATTTGGTGCGTAGAATCTGAATCTGGCATCAGAACTGCCCCATCACTTCAGGATTTTGAGATATTTAAGGTTATGTACCCAAAAAACGGCGTTTTTTCCTACTTTTGAGGTTATGTACAGGGCGCAAAAAATTTTTGCGGTCTTTCTCTCCAGTTACATCATTTAGTACAACTCTTACCCTTTAATTTAAGGGTTCAAGAGATCAATTACGATTTTTTTTCGCAAAGTTATGGCTTTTCGAAGTTACGAGATATATCCCTTCGACGTCATTAGCATTTGCAACAAGCCTTTGAGATAACTCAGGTCAACATGGTTCAGTTGTTGGAAAGCTAAGAGTCATTTCCGAGTAATTTGGTGCGTAGAATCCGAATCCGGCGTCAGAACTGGCCCATCACGTCAGGATTTTGAGATATTTGAGGTTATGTTATTTTTTGGGTACATAACCTCAAATATCTCAAAATCCTGACGTGATGGGGCAGTTCTGATGCCGGATTCGGATTCTACGCACCAAATTACTTGGGAAATGACTCTTAGCTTTCCAACAACTGAACCATGTTGACCTGTGCATGTAAATGTCAAAACATTATGAAGTTAAATGTGGGTAGTTCCATTAAACACGAAAGATACGATTATCGTAAAAACTCAAACTAATAAATGAATTTTAGTTATCAATCCGAATTTTGCATGGACAGAGAAGCAGAAATTAGCTTAAATTATTTCGGATACTTTTCCTTGTAGACTAGTGTTATTTATTATTTTATGTATTCTTAATTGCAAAGAAACAATCTGTTTACTGGTTCATCAGTTCCAAATATGATTCATTTGTAGCACCTAAAGTTGTTAAGCCCGTGAATTTCAGTTCTTGAAATTTTGCTTGGCTTCGAACTTGGTAAAAAAGTAAACCAGAGAGCTATCAACGGTTGATACAAATTTAAGACTTTCGAAGTGAATATGCCCCAAGCTATAGTTACTCACAGAGCTGTCAGCTGAGAAGTACGGACCCAATGTTGACTATCTTCGAACCCTAAGCAGGCTTTTGGACGAAGAATTTAAATATTTAAGGCTTTTGAAATCCATTTAAATAAAATACCCTCCACGCTCCCTTCCTTGCCGTCTTCTTTCAATCCTCTTCCCTTAAGCATTCTAATTGTCCTAATTATTATTTTTATTATCTTAACAAATTTATTCAATTTGGATAATTTAATTTTAGGCTAAAAATTATAATATAAAATTATAATCAAAAATATTGAAACACAGAAACCAAATTTGTATACTTTTTCACTTTGGAATTTAAGAATTTAATTTTCGGCAAGATATTTCGGATTAGGCCCAATTAATATATGTAGAAATTTGATCAATTTGGGAATAATTTAGTTTTAAGCTAAAAATTTTATTTTTTAAAGTAAATATTATAATCAATAAAAGAAATTTAATGTTAAAGTACCTAAGAATCTATAAATAATTCTAAAAAAAATACGTCGCGTTGGGGGACACGCGAGGGCAGACGTCGTTAACGGTCGTATCTTACATGCAAATTTTTTGAAGTAATTCTATGAAAGTTTTTGAAGTATTTTCTTAATTTTGTTTTTAAGTTAATCTTTGTTGCTTAATTTGAATATTTGTATTTAAATTGTTAGTTTAGGAGCGGTCCCCCAACGCGACGTATTTTTTTTAGAATTATTAATAGATTCTTAGGTACTTTAACATTAAGTTTATTTTATTATTTTTTACTTTTTAAATGAAAATTACTTAAGTTCTTGTGTCGGGGGTTTTTAAAATTTTTAATTTAATTTTTTATTTCATACTTTTTATAGGTAGGTTAGGTTAAGTTAGAATTTAGTATATTATAATATACTTACTATAATTTAGATTCTTGTTAAGGTATAGATTACATTTAAGGTCAAGCTCGTTTGCTTTTTTTTACGCATACTCCCCACTTTCACTCCCCACAACTTTTAAACGGCTCAACCGATTGTCATCAAACATGTCTAGGAACACTCGCACATAAGTCCCCTTTAATACAAAAAAATTGAAATCACTGCATGCGTTCGGGAGTTATGATGCCACAGACAGACAGACAGACAGACAAATTTTAAGCCAATAGTTGATGTTTTTAACTTCAAATGGCCATAACTTCTAAACGAGAAGAGATAGAGCAAAAATAACCTCAGATTTAAATCAGTGACGTCGTCAGCTACAATAGGACCAAATTTTAAGCCAATCGGACAAAGTTGATGTTTTTCTCCCCACTTTCACTCCCCACAACTTTTAAACGGCTCAACCGATTTTCATCAAACATGTCTAAGAACACTCGCACATAAGTCACCATTAATACAAAAATAACTAAATTGAAATCACTGCATGCGTTCGGGAGTTATGATGCCATAGACAGACAGACACGTCAAACTTATAACACCCCTCTTTTTGCGTCGGGGGTTAAAAACAAGGAAAGAAATCTTTTTTTTTACTAGGAGTTACGAGAGGGATATTTAAGGTTGAAAATATAATAATATTTTAAAATAAGAAATGAAAAAATATTAAAAAAAAATCGTTTTCTAATTTAAAGTATATATATTTTTTTAGTATATCCAAGAGCTATATTTTTTTAACCGAAATTTATTGTTAAAAGATAGCATATATGTATAATAATATACCTCAGCTTACTTAGACTTTAGATCCGGTGAACATATCCAAACATTTAGCAAAAAATTTCTTCGTTCTGCTATAAAGCTTTTTTCTGGAAAGCAACCCAAAAACCTTACGTCTCACAATATTTTAGTGTATTCCACGATGCGTTAGGGGTATATATCATACATATATACAACTATCTTGCATACTGGGAGCTCTGGTGCAACAAGGACCACAACAGACCTCTAGGGTCACAATGCAGTATTCCCAACATTATAATTATTAGACTCCAAGATGCAGTAAGTTGCCATTAGGAGTGAGGTCCAAAATATTTGTGTTTTTAAAGGTAATTTCTCCGGGCATTGCGCAAAATGTCTTTTCTAACCCCTATAAAACTTGAACAATGGAAATCTCGGATACTGGGAGCTCTAGTGTAACTAGGGACCAAAACAGACCTCTAGGGTCACAATGCAGTATTCCCTACATTATGATTATTAGACTCCAAGCTTCAGTAAGTTGCTAGGAGTGAGGTCTAAAATTCTTCAATTTTGTAAGGTGATTTCTCCGAACACTGCCCAAAATGTCTTTTGTAACCCATTTAAAACTTGTACAATGGAAATTGGTAGGTATTATAGATGTTATATGGCATGCATATAAAGATGACTGCACATCCTCCTAGGAACAACTGACAAAATAGTCAGTCCGAGATATATTTACTTATTTACCTGCTTTGACTCCGTCTATTTGTGCTTAAAAACTTGTAGCTTTCAGGAACATGGGTTGGGGTCTAGGATTTGGTCAAGAGGCGGTTTTTTTTTGTGTATATCAGAGGCTTTCATTTTTTCAACTTTGGAGAGCAGACCAGACCCAGACTCGAAAACCTCCCGTGGATCCGCCACTGGCATATCTTTAAGCAAGACGAATTTGTTTCATACATTCTTTGCTAGAAACTTTCCAAAATATAGATCAGTTCTGCCCTTAATTTCAATTAAATTGTGGAAAAAGATATTAAAAAAATTTGGTACAGTCGAGGCGGTGCCCGAAAGTGGAATAGTGGAGTCCGTATATCATTTGTAATGGGTTATGCTCCCTACTATCTACGTCACAGGTCTAACTAAAACACACAAAAAAAAGAGAAAAGAGAGAATGAAATAGCTGCATAGGAACAAAGTGCTTTACTGAGGGGGATTAGTAGCCTGTGATTTGCCTGTCTTTCCAAATACTAAACAAATTTTATAGGCGAAAGACGATAAAAATATTATACATAAAGAAGTTCGAATTATTTAGCACAAAAAATGACAACCGGGAAAAAACCAGCTAAAAAGGACTTTGAAGTTTGGAAGTATCCCGAGTACGATGAGGGCTTTTTGTCGCGTCCCAACTTAGTCACGGATTTGCTTAGCTTTCTGAATGATATCAAAGAATCAACCAAGACAGATAAGTAAGCATACCGCATACATAGTTTGGATAAAAGTCAGACAAGTAACATTACTGTTTAGCAATAGAAAAGAAGATGTTGAAGATGTCAAAGTGGTAAAGGATATTTCGCAGGGCGTAACTGACAAAAACTTTTTTGTTACGCAACCATTTGTTCCAAAAACGTCACGTTTGCGCAAAATGCCACGGGAACAAGCAGAAATAGTGACCAAGTCTGCTCCATTGGTACCTGAGAACATTAAACGGATGACAACCTTGCGTCAAATAGATGTAAGCGAGGAGGATCGTATGTTGGCACGTCTTGAACGTGAACGCACTGCAAATAATTTTCGCAGGTAAGTGCTCAGAGTCAGTCTAAAGAGATTTTGGGTAGCACTAAAAACATTTTGAGCAGACTTGGCAATAACTTGTACCGATATGGAAAATATGAACAAGCTATTATAATGTATACCAAGGGTCTACAATATATAAAGGATACACCAGTGCTATATCTTAATCGTGCTCTTTGCCATATTAAGTGAGTCTGGGCTAATTATTTAAACAAATTAAGTACATTTTTTCAAGCTTTTACTAATTTCTTAGAATGGCAGCTTATAAAATGGCTTTGTTCGACTGCGAATACATTTTGACGCATTTGGATGATCGAAACTTAAAAGCCATGCTCTATAGTGCAGCCGCCTATAAGCGTATGCATAAAGAAGATAAGTTCGAGGAGTGCATCCGCCAAGTTCGATGTATGGGCAAGAAGCACCAAGCAGAAGTAGATTTATTTTTGGAAAAAATGCCCACTGATTTATAGGCGCAGTGTAGACTTTTTTTGTATTGTTTTATATAAATGTTTCATAAATAAGTATATTTTTATTATCAATATATAAATAAGAAATTGCAATTTCAAAAAATCTTTTAAATAATCAGAAATACGAAAATGTTGATGGTTATTTCCATTTATAATACAAAGAAATATAGATACATACTTCTTTCTTTTCTCTCGAAAATATTTTTTCTCCATATTCCTACTAAGAACTTTCCAATTGGAATTAATTTTCAATGTTTAAAAGTGTCAATTCGTTAAAATGCTTTATTGGAAAAAAATGTATTCTTTGTGTTAAAGTAAAGACGAATAGAATTCGAAAAAAATTAGTAAAGTTTGAATTATGAAAATTTACGAACTATACAAAACTTCGAGTTCGACGTGAATTTCATAGAAATCACTCGCATTTCGTAAAAATTCATGGGTTTTCTCATGTTTGAAATTTTGAAAGGGTTGAAAGTTTCGATATTTATTTGAACTTTCTGTATGACCATATAAAACTAGGCTTATTAAGTCAAAAAAACACTCCATTTTTTTTAAACTTAATTAACTGAATAATTTTCCGAAATGAAAACTATTATTCAAAGCCCTATTACAAATGGACTCATAATATTGTATAAATGAAAGAAAATACATTAAATGTGCCCACAAAAACAAATGAAGATCGCTGGTCTGCTTATTTTTTTTTTTAGAAAACCTTTTGGTGGGGCAGGGAGGAGGTAGGGGGGATGGAACTCTCCCCCAGTTCCCCCCGTAGATCCACCATCAGCTTACCAAAAATTGTGATTCGAAGAAATTTGTATATTTTTGACCATAACTTTTGCTGTACGAGGGTGGATTGAAAAGTTTCCGACCTGACCAAGAAAAACAACGTTTTTAAGAATTTTTTTTTTATTTCTCAACATAATCTCCTCCAAGGCTGATACATTTCTCATAGCGGTGTTCTAGTCTAGTAATGCCATCTCTATAGACTGATTTGTCAAGCTCCTCAAAATACCCATTTACAGCTTCGATTACTTCTTCATTGTCCGCAAATCTCTTACCGCCAAGCCATTTTTTGAGGTTAGGAAGCAGATAATAGTCACTCGGGGCTAGGTCTGCAGAGTAGGGAGGGTGCGGCGTCAATTCAAACTTCAGATCGTTGATTTTAGCCATCGCAACGATTGACTTGTGCGCTGGTGCGTTATCGTGATGAAACAAGATTCATTCTTCGCCAGATGAGGTCGTTTAATTTTCACCTCTTGGCTCAAACGTTGCAATAAGTCTGCGTAGTATTGACCAGTAATAGTTTTACCCCTTTCAAGGTAATCAATGTATATAATACCTCTTGCATCCCAAAAAACAGTAGCCATAACCTTGTTCGCTGAAAAAATTGTTTTTGCCTTCTTTGGAGTTGGTTCCCCTGGTCCAATCCACTGTTTAGACTGTTCTTTGGTTTCATGAGTGTAGTGGTGGACCCAAGTTTCGTCAACGGTTATGAATCGACGCAAAAATTCGCTTGGATTACGCTTATACAACGTCAAATTGGCGGTAGAAATGTTTTTTCGAATCAATTTTTTTTTTCCATTTTCAAGAAAAACACAGAGGCGTCTTGTTCAGTGTGCTCTTAAATCTAAACTAACATGGCGATCGGGCTGAAACTATAGCTACAAGCTATCTAAGGATGGTATTATAGAACGCCACCTCAAGGTAGGCCTAGTGGCGCCATCTCTTGGTCAGGCCGGAAACTTATCAATTCACCCTCGTACATTGCACAAATTTAGTATAAATTTATCGAAAACAAAATAATTTGTTATTATCTGTTCTTATAATTTAGAAATTTAAGGGCATTATAAATAATTTTTCAAGTTCACTTTCACTTTATTTTAGTGATAATAAGAGTCGGATAAAGGCTTGGCAGATCATGAGTTGATTTATTTTACCCCCGTACGCGGGTGAAACTTGTCAATTCATATCTACATCCATTTCCTTGTACTTCTACAACGTCCCTCATAGTCAAATTTCCCCCTCATCTTACTTGAAGAATTTATAAGATTTAAGTAAATCATCGAAGTAAATAAATAAAATAAAATACCCCAATAAAATTTGATCCTAGAATATGCCAATATATAATACAGGGTTCGCCATTTGAATGTGGTCGATGGAAATATTGAATAACTTTGACAGATTTCAACCGACGTCGTCGAACACATTTTGGAAAGGTTATTGCATTACAATTTTAACCATGAATCGATTCACGCCCAAAGAACGCGCGGAAATAGTGACAATGTTCATTAAATGTAATCGTTCAGTTGCAACACAGCGTGCGTATCGTCAAAAGTATCGCGGTCGTTCTGCGCTTAAAAGTGACACTATTCGTCGCTTAGCTTCAAATTTCGAGAATCACGGGTCTGTAGCGGACCGTCCACGTTCAAATCAACCACGTCCTCGACGATCAAATGAAAATATTGAAGCTGTTCAACGGAGTGTTGCAGAGAATCCTTCTGTCTCGTACCGCCGCCGGTCTCAGCAACTAAACATCAGTGGAACTACTTTGAGGAGGATTCTGAAAGATGATCTGGATATGTTTCCATATAAAGTGCAGTTAACCCAAAGATTATTGGAAACAGACAATCCGCGACGCGTGGCTTACGCCAATAACGTTATTCGAGTGAGTGAATCGGAGCCCGATTTTTGGGAGCGAATTTTAATGACTGATGAGGCCCATTTCACGCTATCTGGCACTGTAAATAAACAAAACTGTCGTATTTGGGGGAAAGAAAATCCTGATACTATCCATCAAACTCCACTGCATGATCAGAAAGTGACTGTTTGGGCCGGTGTCTGCTCAAAAACCATCATCGGTCCGTTCTTCTTCAGAGTTGGGGAAACTGTCAATGGGGATCGGTATCGATGGATGTTGGCACACTCTGTTTTACCAGAAATGCGTGAAAAAGGTCTTAAAGGCTTTTGGTTTCAACAAGACGACGACACCGCGAAATCAACGATGAACTTCTTGCGTCAAAAGATCCCAGGACGTGTGGTATCGAAAGGGGGGATATTGACTGGCCACCGAGATCGCCCGATTTAACGGCACCGGACTTTTTTGTGGGGATTTTTAAAAAGCAAAGTGTATGCCAACAAACCGAAGACTTTAGACGAGCTTAAGGACAATATTCGAGCCGAAATCACTGCGATATCACCCGAGATGCTGGCAAATGTCATGGAAAATGCCAGAAAAAGAGCTGAATTTTGTATCCGCAATAAAGGAGGTCATTTGATTGACGTTGTTTTTGGCAACTAAATGGAAAAATTTGTAAAGCTTCTAATTTTATAAAAATAAATAGTTTTTCAAAATCGATTGAGAATTGTTCAAGTTATTCAATGGCGCACCCTGTACCAACTACAATATACCCTGCACACTGAATGCTCTCTATATCTCATCTTAAGTGCCACAATCGTATCGAGCTTTAAAACAAAACAAGTAAGGCTCTATTAAAATTTTCTAAATTTAGGCATATTTATAAGCTCAGATAGAAGAACATGGGCCTTACAGGGCTTACTTCATTTACTTTGATTGAAATTTGCGCACTATTTTGTATAGCTGCCATACAAAATTGAACCAGTTGAATTGTAAAATGAGCATTAGCTGTGAGAGAAATAGGCCAGAGCCCGAAACAGCTCAGAGATTACTTCGGCTAGAGGTCTTTTCTATTGTTAAAGCGCCCAATTAACTACCATAACTAATATGACCCACCCACAGAGTAGTGTAGAGTATTTCGTGCTTTTGGCTATTGACAAAAGCAAAGCAACAAAACGTGTAAAAATAATTGCAAAACAAAAGCATTAAAGAATTGAAATTGATTCGTATTTACTTTATAAGCACTTGAAATAATATTGATAGAGTAAATATTCGTTCAGTGTAGTACAAACACACTGCCAATATACTTCATGTCGTATACATAATGGATTTGTGTATTTCCATATACAAGCATTGTGCCATTATTAATACTATTATTATTATTATTATTATTACTATGTATTATTAGTATTACAGAAGCAGTTGTAATTTGGTTTGAGCCATATTCGAGCACTACTTGAGCTTAATTAGTTACAATAATTTGAGCAAATGCAAAATGCAAATCGAAATCAAAATTGAAATCAATCCAAGTTAATCAATTCCGAGAGAGAGTCAAGTGTAAGCAATCTTCCATACGAATAAGCGAAAAGTTTTGCGCAGCAGCCAAGAGCTGGGGGTGTAAGTCTGGGCAGGGGCTGGCATTGCGGATGCAGATTTTATCCTGAAACATGAATAAAGTTGAAATTTAATTATACATAATTCAAACACAATTCCGACGGTAAATCTGCAGCGCAACGCGCAATGCAAAAACGCACGACTGAATGAGCCAACCAACGAGGCAACCAACCAGGCAACAACAAACCAGGAGGCACTCATCCAGTCATCCAGTTTTGCAGACCCACAACTGCATTCCAAGTCAGCAGCAGCACCAGCCAGGAGTAGGAGCCAGAAGCAGAAGCAGGAGCATCGCGCGTATTTTCTCACACGCTCTAATTAGTTAAGCGAAGCGTTTGCATTTGGTTATGCGGTAGCGGGGAGCGGGCAATGGGCGTAAGCCTGGGCAGAGTGCATTCGGGATATGTGCCGGATTGGATGCGGACGCTGCCAGCGGTTGCATCTTTTGTTAGTCTCTAGCTATGTTGCTGGGGCAACATTGAAGCTGCCTCAGCCAACCGTCTACCTAGCGCTTAAATCTCTTGCCCTCTCTTGCACTACACTGCGGCGTCCCCAAAAAGCTGGGGCATTTACAAAAAAAAAATAATTTTTTTTTATGCGATTTTCTTTTATTTGCGCTATAATCATAGCAACAACAACAACAATAACAATGCAAAATCGCCTGAAGCTGTGGGTTGCATGCTACAGCAGATTCCAGGGAGCAGGAAGCCGAGGGGGTTGGGAGTGAGCGAATGTTGTGCACAACACAACGAGGCAATCGAGTACCGGGCCGCTCTGCTGCTGCGGTTTTTTCTTATGGCTTGCGCTCTCCGCTCTTCCCAATGACGTAGATAAAGAGGAGTAGTAATGACAAACTGACTGAAAAGCAGATTTTAAGATTTTTATAATTATTTTTTAAATACTTTGAAATGTTCACACATAAGATGACGTAAAAAGAGAAAACTAGTTTGTCATCAGATATCTCGTCAACTAGACTTATTGTCAGAAAAACAGATTATCGTTTTGCCCTGCTTCTTATCTTTCGTCACAACTTTGAAAATCCCAAAACACGTGAAAATATTTATCCTAATTTATTTATTTAAATGCTAATTATACTGTAACTAATAAACATTAGGGCAACGAGTAACTAGACCTAAGACCCTATCGTACGCAAATGTTAGATTTTCTTATATGGTATATTGTACAGATCTAAACAAAAATTTCACAGCCACAAAAAAAAAAAAAAATGGCGGACGTAAAGTCGGGCGCGGACGACTTTAGGATACCTTTCACAAAAAACCAAAAACAGAAGAATTTTTAAGCTGTATGATATAGTCAACCGATTTCAATAAAATTTGACACAATGCTTAAATACCTTAAAAAAGATCTAAATGCCAAATTTATTTCAAATATCTTTACAAACAAACAAAACACATCGAATTTTGTATAAAAAACGTGTTTTTGGACCGATTAGTCCTATGGGAGCTATATGATCTAGTCAAACGATTTGGATTCAATTTAGTACAGTGCTTAGGAACTATAAAATACTCACGAATGTCAAATTTGGTCCCAATATCTTAACAAACAAACGAAACACAACAAATTTTGTTAAAAAATCGATTTTTGAAAGATCGGACCTATGGGAGCTATATGATATAGTCAACCGATTTTGTTCAACTTTAAGATTTTGTTTAACTTTAACTTTAACTTTTTTTAAGTGATCTAAAAAATTTCCAAACGCCAAATCTGGTTACGATATCTTTATTAAAAAACGAAATATAGCGAAATTTTCTTTAAAAATGTTATTTTGGCCGATCGGTCCTATGGGAGCTATATGATATAGTCAACCGATTTCGATCAAATTTGGTACAGGGTTTGGGAACTATAAAAAACTTTCGAATACCAAATTTCGTTACGATATCTTCATAAACAAATAAATTATTCATCTAAAACGCTTTTTTTTTGTCGAGGTCGTCTCAAACACCCCCATGGGAGCTATATAATTTATCCCCGATATCAAAAAAATAAAATAAACTTGCTTCCTATGGAATAATATGGGATCTAATGTGAAAGTTTGGTAACTCTAGCTCTTACCATCTCTGAGATCTAGGCGTTCACACGGACGGACAGACGGACGGACGGACGGACGGACGGACAGACGGACAGACGGACATGGGTATATCGACTTCTCTATTCACCCTGATCATATTTTAGGTAACTTTGGGGTGTCTCCGACGTCTCCTTCTATATGTTACATACATTTTCGGCTTGCACAAACTTAATATACCCTTGGTACCATACGGTACAGGGTATAAAAATAGTTGGAATATTTTACTTATATTCAAAGGATTACGGCAATTTGACACAGCCAAACAAGCAAAACTGTATCTTATGATTTTTCTAACGTGACGTTAGATGGCGCCAGCAGTTAAAACAGCTACTCTCTTTTGCTGCCACAAGCCAAACTAATGTTGTTTTTTATAAGTTTTGTTTAATTTAGACAATTTAAATTGCAATTATAATAATACTTATCCTTTGTTGATTATTTTTGTTAGAAGCCCCTGGGCGGAGCGTTGGAGATCTTTTAACAACTCTTTGAATGGCTTAAATTTTATGAAAATTGGTGAAAAAGTCTTAGATTTGGAAAAAATCGGCCAAATAGCAGTTTTAACAGAAGTTAAAGAAAGAGGTATAAAGTATTTAATTGTAATGCCAAAATAGGTGTAACCAATATAAAATTATATTTTTGACTACAACTTTGTGGACGAAAAATACCTGTTTTTTTGAAGGTTTAATTTAATACAATTATTGCTTGACTTTTAAAATTCTTTTTCAGTGAAAATTTAGAAAAGCTGATTGATTGTTAAGAATTTTGTGTTGAGTTCTATTAAAGTAAACAGATGACAAATAAAATTCTGTCTCTTATTCATCACACTATAATAGAAAAATTAAAAAAATATATATATTTGGGTGCTGGGAAAATATAAGTGCTTGGTGTAGGATACGTAAAAGGCCATAGGCTTTTGGCTTATTAAATTCTACCTAATCTTTCAGCTTGCTCAGCCGTTTGAAGCACTCGATTAAAAAAAACAGTCCGTTTTGGATAGATTTTTCAGACTTCTGAGGTCTTCAGTGTTTTCCCAGATGCTGTCTACTTTTCAACTATTTTTTCTTTATAATTACAAACAATTTTTCTACATTCTTGTAGGTCAATTCATAAGAGCTCTAAATCATGAATAGAATGGGATTTTCTCTTTTTTCTATTATGTAGGTATGTAAAAAGAGAATCTGGTTAAATAATAAGGCTATTAAGGTAATTATTGCCCTAGTCTGAAAAGGGAAGAATATCTCTGAAGGCCTTGTTTTTTGACTTTATTATATGATTGATGTTAATCAGGCTTACCTCTTCTGGAGACGTAGAAGACGTTGATTGAAATGGCTAGGACTTCCTTGAACAAAAATTTATAGGAATCATCAGCGTGTAGCACTCTCAGTCATCCGATCATAAATTGCCACTTCTGTCATTGATATTCCATTCTTATGCCAGCGCAGGATACAACAATCGAAATATTTTATTTTTATCGGTTTGCGGTATGGCCTCATCTGCCTTTAGCAATACCTGCAAAATTTTATTTTATTGCAACTGAAGAGCAGCTATATCCGAGCTCAGGCTTATCTCTACATTTCTGCTACGCTGTATAAATGGAGTAAGTCTAAGCCTCAGAATTAGATGTATTTCTCGGACCAAGGATTTTTGGTATGAAAACAAGAACTTCAAGCAGGTACGGATCCAGGATTTGGTATTGCGGGGGCTGTTTTTCTTCGAATTGTGTATATGTCACGCAAAAATCTGTCAGCCTATTTTTTCAACTTTTTGGAACCCTCCATGGTTACTTTACTGACTTCAAGTCTTACAAAAAAAAATTTTTAAATATATATCGGTAACTCCATCCGATACAGAATTGCATAAAAAAAAAATGTTCTTAATTTTTTTTCGACTGAAGGGAACCTGGATCTTTTGATCTTTTGAGACCAGAACTTCTTCAATTTCTGAGCAGTTTTCGACACTGGGAGAACTCAACCGCTCTATTTTATAGGATAGGACCGTGCCGACCACTGTTCTGAAACTATTCCATTCCAAAGTAATCCCATCCTGAAACAATGCAGTTGTGCCAATGGATTTCTTAATCATCGAAACAGTTGATAAAAGCGGTTTCCGAGATGGCCTTCGTTCTCTTCGACGCGGCGTGGATAATAGAGACAGTCCTACCAAGCTGAAAAAATTTTCTCTAAATGCAATTTTTTCCAAAATCAAAATTTAAATTCAAGTATCACCTTACTTTTTTGAAATAGAAGTATAAGATATTTTATGGTTTAAGTTATGTCCACTCTCACTTAAATTTTTTAAATTGTAGCAAATATAGCTTTTTATGATTATTTCTGACATTGGAAGTGGGCGTGACAAACACAAAATAAAAATCAAATTGGTCTTCCTAACGTATACAACGAGCTTAAGTCTAAAGTTTGGTTATACAATCCAAGAACTAGGAGTTTCTCTAATTCTACTGATCATATTGTTGTTAACCTTGCAGGTTCGCTGACGTCACCTACTCTGTGTTATGGCCTCCCCCTACACAAAATGTTCTCCACGCCTCTGCCTCGGTGTTCTACTCTTACTTTTTTGTTTCTTGTCTCTCGCTTCTTTTTTGGTTCGTTCTTGCGCCTGGCAATATGCAACTATATTTCAAAACTATAGCCAGGACCTCGCGAGTATCTCCGCGCTGCCTGCAACGGTAATTAAATTGCAGCTGTTTTGTTGTTGTTAGTGTTGTTGATTTGATCCTTGTTGTTGCTGCTGATGTTGTGGGAATGAAGAGTAGCTGTTGCAGTTTTCTCTTTCTTTTTATCCATAGATGTATCTGCAGCCGTGTATCTTTGTTTTGCATATCCATCGATGCTTGGCTGCTGCAGTTTTCTAGGGCCAACGACTTGGCCTGCGGTTTCGAGCATCAGCTTGACTTTTTCAAATATTTTTGACAATACAAATCGAATTTGCAGCTAACAATAAAAACAAAAACACACACACACACACAGCTGCAGATACAGATACATTTACAGATACATGAGCAATAGTTTTACTTTACGGTTGAGTGCGTGTGCATTTGGCGCATAAAATGTATCTCGACTATTGTGCTACAAAATGTACTCACTCATTTTGACTAATGAACACAAATTGTATGAATCAGTTACTTTATATATATAAAGATGTAAAGTACATATATAATATATACTTTATATATGTACAAAGACTTTTGCCACAAGTTGACAGTTAAGTTAAGCGAAAGAGCAAGACAAAGATAGGCCAACTTAAGCTAAATTTCTTGAGGCTAAAACATTCGAAAACGAAAATTATCATTAATTTGCACACACGGTAACGTTCATAGAAGCGTTAAGTTGCACAGTGGTCAAAGTTGATAAATTATGCAAAATTAAATATTAAAGAAGTTAGAAGATTGGAAATTTTAATTTATTTGTGTCGCATTCAACTATGCCAAGTTAAATTTGTTTAGTTTTATATAAATTTTTATTTTTTTGACGAATTTTTTATAATTTTTTTTAAATTTAAAATTTAGTTCAAGTTTTTTTGTTTACCAAAACTGCGGCCAGCAGTTGTCACTCAAAAAAATAAATTTTTAAACAACAGACTAAAATAAAATTACAAAAGTGACCACAAAAGAAAATTTTAAAAATGTTTGCTTACAATTCATAACTTGTTTAAGCGAGCCTTTAGATGTAAGTCGTTTAGTTGCGTATATTTTTTGTTTACTTTGTGTCTTTGATTTTATTTTTTTTTAGTACTTAATATTCTATATTTTGTTCTGGCGTATTCATCAGTGGAAATGTTGCTAGCTTACTAGCCCGTTTTACTGTAGATGAGAGCGATACTCTGAATTTGTAGTCTAAACTTATCGAAATTCCCGACGAAACCGATAAAGCATCTGCATTATCCGAATGGCTCTTCAAATATTTACACATCTGTTGGCTATTTTCAGCAGGCTTATTAATACGCGAATTCGGATCCTTTTTTTTAGCAATTAACTGCTTTGTTCTTGAACATAAAAATTCCAAGCAATTCGGAATCTTTTTTTGTTTTTCAGCAATTAACTGGTTTGTCCTTAAACATAGATATTCCAAGCAATTTTTCAGACATTGGATCAAGCGTGTATTCTTCTCGCTACCCTCTTTGGCGTACAAAACCAATTTAAACTCCTGGCCTGAAAGGGTCTGACTCCAAATTGGACTATGATTCTCAAATTGTGTAGTTGTTTCATCTAAAGATATATATCACCCTCCAAATTGGACTATGATTCTCAAATTGTGTAGTTGTTTCATCTAAAGATATATATCACCCATATAAAGGGTGATTAATTAAGACCTTTTTTTTAATAGATTTGGCAAATGCAAATTTCAAAGGAATGATGGGATATTTATTTATGATTTTGACAGAATATTTTATGGCATTTATTTTTTAAAAATAATCTCGTTTAAATGTTGGCCGCAACTGCGTTTTAAATGTTCCATCCTGAAGGTCCAATTTTCTATGACCCGTTCAAGCATTTCCTCTGTTTTTCATTGGCAATGTGGACCGGAGCCCCATCCTGTTGGAAGCAAATGTCGTCGAGATCATTTTTAAATGACAGATGCTGAACCTCTTCGGATTGATCTTCTCCCCAAATATGGAAATTTTGCTTATTCGCGAAGCCGTGGAGCCAAAAGTGGGCCTCATCACTGAACAAAATTTTGGTCGAAAACAACGGATCTTCATCGTTTTTACCAAGAGCCCATTCACTGTAGGGAGGTCATTCAGCTTCAATTCTTGACTGATTTGAATTTTGTATGCATTCAAGCCGAGATCCAAATGTAAAATGCTCCAGGTGGTTGAATACGACAGGCCAAGTTGTTGCGATCGGCGCCGAATCGATTCCACGCGGTCATCGTGAACACTGTCAGCTACCGCCGCTATATTCTCTTCACTACGTGCTGGATGCGGTCGATTTGGTCGTATATCATTAAACAATGAATACTGGGTTTTAAATTTGGTGATGGTGTTACGAATTGTGGGTTCGGTGGGTCAATTATATTGAACATAAGTCGATCTCAGCGCACGAAAAATATTCTTTGCAGAACGCTGACTTTCGTAGTACAATTGTACAATTTGTAAACGTTGTTCGGGTGTAAGTCTCCATGATGATTTGTCAATGAATACTGAAAAACTTTGCCTTTGACAGCTGTCATACATCACGCGTGATCCATACGAAAATCCCTATTGAAAAAAAAGGTCTTAATGAATCACCGGGTTATCGGGTTTTTCAATAGGGACGCTACAAAAGTAGACCGATAGGGACAGCAAACGACGACAAATTTTTTCACGTTCTCTTGACATTTCTCTTCAATAAGGTTTGCCATTTCATCGTGGAAAGATATACGATCCAACAACTCAACTTTAAGAGTGCCACGTCCAATTTTTGGGCGTCATATTTGTCCTGCCAGATCAACAATTGAGCGTCTAGTGGAAAAATTTAAATCCACAGGCACAGAACAAAATGTTCCCGTGCCAGTGAGACAATAAACTGCCCGTAGTGTCGAGAATATTGCTGCCGCTAACGCATCAATTGAGGAAGACCCAAATCAGTCTCTCACACGTCGTTCTCAAGCGATGGGCATCTCTGTGACGTCATTGTGGCGAATTTTGCAAAAAGATGTTGGCGTTCATCCTTACAAGATCAAATTGACGCAAGAACTGAAGCCGCTTGACTACCATAAGCTTCGCATGTTCGTGAATTGGGCTGAGCAACAACTTGAAAATGATCCGGCTCATTTCTGGCTGAATGGCTTCGTCAATAAGCAAAATATGCATTATTGGTCAGGCAGCAATCACCACGTACTCCATGAGTCACCATTGCATCCCGAAAAAATTACGGTTTGGTGCGGTTTATGGGCCGGCGGCGCCATTGGGCCATACTTCTTCCGTGATGATCACGTTACTGTGAATGGGAATCGCTACCTCTCAATGATAACCGAATATTTCTGGCTCGAATTGGATGATATGGACTTGGACAATATGTGGTTTCAACAGGACGGCGCCACAAGCCAAACAGTGAATGTCACAATCGATTTATTGTAAACCAAGTTTGGTGAACGTGTTATCTCACGAAATGGCCCAGTCAATTGGCCGCCTCGGTCGTGCGATTTGACGCCGTTAGAGTATTTCCTGTGGGGCTACGTCAAGTCTATGGTCTATGCCAATAAGCCAGCGACGATTGATGAACTTTGTACGAATATCGAACGTGAAATTGCAGCATTATCGGCCGATTTATGCTTGAAAACCGTCGAAAATGGGGTTCAGCGTCTGGAATTCTGCAAGCGTGCCCGTGGTGGTCATGTAAAAGAAATCGAGTTCCATACATATTGGCATCGAATGTACTTTCACAGGAATAAAGAATTTCATTGATATTCAAAACCGTGATTTTTTTATTTAAAAAAACTTTTGTAGCGCTCTTAATTAAGTCGAAAGTTACAACGAACAAGCTACTGATCCTGACCGATTAAATTGAGAGAGAAATGGAGAGTAAAGTGCAAACAGAGACAATCGTGAGACAGAGAGTAAAAAAGTCCCAGCCTCTACGTCAAAATAAAAAATATTGTAGATGTAACCAAAACGATGGTGATTATGACTTTTAAAATAGTTCATTAAATACCAAATTAGACAAATATAAAAAATTAAAAAAAAAATTTTATTTTAAAGCATCAATTTTAAGATAGTTGAAAATTGAGCAAAAACCTAAATAATAAATTTTAAAGTTATATTTGCGATTTCGCCCATTGTTGAATTTTGACAGGCAACAATTGAATAATCTCTTGTCTTTAGTTGATGTTGTTGTTGCTGTTGGTGTTGGTGTTGGTGGCATGGAGTACACTGGAAGTAACCACAGCCAAGTCTGGCTGGCCACAAGCTGTCGTCAACATCAATTGTTCGACTATATAGACGGCTAGAACATAGACTGGGCTTGTTAAGTCATTTTGGCCAATGTCTGCAGATCGAGTGTTAAACATTTTAATTGCTGGCATTAATTTATAGATACATATATGTATTGTGTAGCTACATTTATATATATATATATAATATATAGATGTGTGTACTGACAATATAAAATGCTTTGGCTTTCTGCCTTGCACCTGTAAGCACTTTGTGTCTGTTTTTATGCAGATACTGAGTATTGTCCTGGCATAATAAATAAATCTTCACAGGACTTGAATAGCTTCTGGCCAAATTTTAAACAGTTCAGTGAAGCTCATTCAGTACAGTTGAGCAATTCGTCTCATTTCGTTGCTATTTAATTAAAACAGCTGTTTGCAATTTTTGTTATTGTTGTAGTTTCTGGATAACAGATAGCGGTTATTATATATATAAAAAAATTTAAAAAGCTGCGAAATATTTTTATTAACCTATTTTGTTGTTTTTAAAAAATGTTCCCTTTTTTCAACTTATTTTGAATTTTGCATAAAAAAATAAATTATTTTACTTAATTTTATAAAAAAAGTTACAATAAGTTTTATTTTTAGCTAAAACCTTAATACAAATTTTAAGATACAATTTTATGCATAATACAGGGTGCGCCAGAGAAACTTACTTATTTGAAAAAATTCCCCCGGAAGTTCCCAAGGTTGTTTCTCCCTCCACCCTCCCTTCAGTCAGTTGCCATCATGCTCTGGTCTAGAGAGCAGCGGACCTTCGCAGTCGAGAGCTTCTTTTCTAACGGTCGCTCACTTGTTGCTACGCAACGTGCCTTCTGCGCTCGCTTTGAAATTCCTCCTCACAAACTCGTTCCTGGCCGTAATTCGATTCTGTCGTGGGTTAACTCATTTCGGGAGTGTGGAAGTGTCGCTAAACCCAGAAATGGACTTCAACGGACCATCAGAACTCCGGAAAATGTCGAAAGAGTGAGGCAGTCAGTTGTGCGTTCTCCCCGGCGTTCGGCTCGCAACCACGCAGCTGCTATGGGAATTTCTGAAAGCACTGTTCGACGAATTCTCCATGAAGACCTTCAATTTCATCCCTATAAATTGGCTGTTGTGCAAGAATTAACTGAACGCGATTTTGTTGCCCGTCAAAATGCCTGTGAAATGCTGGTTGACAACCTGCCTGAAGACGCGGTCGTTTTTTTCAGTGACGAGGCTCACTTCCACATTTCCGGCTGCGTCAACAAGCAAAACATGCGTTATTGGTGTGGTTTAAATCCACGTGAGCGTCACCAGAAGCCACTTAGCTGTGAGCGAGTTACTGTTACGATGTCGGTAATGGGAATTATTGGTCCTTATTTTTTTGAAGAAAACAAATGCGCAGTTACCTTGAATGGAGCTCGTTACAGGAACATGATCGAGGAATTTTTTCTTCCAAGACTCGAAGAAATGGACGTTAGGAACGTGTGGTTTCAGCAAGATAGAGCCACAGCACACACAGCACGAGACTCAATGAATTTGTTGCGACAACATTTCCCCGACAGCCTCATCTCTCTCAGAGGCGATCTCCAATGGCCGGCACGCTCTCCAGATTTGACGCCATGCGATTTCTTTTTATAGGGTTATTTGAAATCTCTGGTTTATGTCGATCGACCACGGACCATAGCACACCTCAAGAACAACATTCGCGACGCCATTGCCAACATACCGATTGATATGCTGCAAAGAGTGGATACGAATTTCAAAAATCGACTTCATCAGTGTATGCGCAATGGGGGTCGCCATTTATCCGATGTCATTTTCAAGACTGCATGAAAAAAAAATTGGGATATTGTATTCTTAAATAAAAGAAAAATTAAAACAATAATTGAAGTACTTTTGTTTTTATTGACCTTTCAAATAAGTAAGATTCTCTGGCGCACCCTGTACTTATATAAAACAAAATAAAAATTTTTAAATTAGAAATATTGGAATAATTTTTTATTGGTATGTAATTTTTTTTCCTATTAAAATAATGATAATCAAATATAAAGTATTATTTAACAACTGTAAAATAATTTTTATTCTTGAATATATACATAAATATTTACATTTCTTTAATTGGAAATTAAAATACTTTACTTTCCATTTTAATTTTATTTATTGATTAATTTATTTTATTTGGAGCTTGCTACACAGAATCGATATCTACTTAATTTCTTAGATTCAAATTAAGTTGTGACATTTCTTTTTATTATTATAATATTATTTAAATCTTAAAACAGATTGGGTTCCTCACAAAGAGGTTTGGCACTGCAACCAAAAGGTCTTTTGTACCATACCCTTAAGTTAAAGCAAAAGACTTTCCGCTTTCCGCATGAATAGCAGTAGATCTTTTGTTTGTATTGACCTCAGATAGAAGGGCATAATCCGTTCCTTTCCCATGTGACAGGCTCTGTCCCATACCAGCGCTGGGCAGTCACAGAGAATATGTCTGGTGGTTTCATCGTTTTCTAGACAGAACCTGCACTCTGAAGAGTCCGATAGGCCAATTTTCTGTAGATGGTATCTAACAGTGTCGTGGCCATATAGGTAAGCTGCCAGGAGCTTTAGGTCCGCTCTGCCAAGACCTTTTGTCTTGATCGCATCCAGAGGTTTGACTAGCACTTTTGCTTTGCGAAGTCCCGGAAGGGAGAAACAGTATCTCCTATGTTCTCCTGCAGCCCATTTGTTTATTATAGTTTTGATTGTGGACCAACCAATATCGCAAAACGGAGCAGGAGATGTGGTCAGTGTGAAGGCACCCTGACGTGCTAGATTGTCAGCGATCGTGTTACCATTCCCTCCCAAGTTTCCAGAGACCCAACATTGCACGACTTTGGTCCTGGCGGACAGAGTTTTGTGGTAGTTAAAGGTAGGTGGTTAAAGAATGCTTTAACCATCCTGGAGGAGATGCTCCAGGATGACAATGCCCTAATAGCAGTTTGGCTATTTGAATAAATGCATATTTTTGCTCCCCAATTTTCCTTGAGAAGGATATTAAGGGTGCAGATCTCTACGGCATGAATCTCTGCTTAAAAGATGCTGAGCCAGATGCCCATTGCGGTAGAGATTCTGGTGTTGGGTCCAACACCTACACCCTGCTCAGTTTTGGACCCATTCGTGAACCATTGTTGCCACCGGAGGTTTCCACAGGGGCTGCCATCAGACTAAGTCTCCCGACTTGGAAGAAGAGATTTAAATTTCTTGTTATGAAAAAGTTCCGTGATCATAAGATCTGATCTAAAGCAGATCGTTACGTCAGGAAGAAAATATGAATGAATATATATTTATACAGAAATATATATTTTTTTAAAATTGGAAATTAAATGCTGTAAAAAATTTTATTATAAGAGAAGAAACTTGACTATATTAAATTTACTGTAGTTGAATCTACCTGCACTGTAGATATTATATAAAAGAAAACTCAAATAAATTATTAAACAACAAAAATTGTATTTCTTTTTCCTGAAAGATAATAAATTTAGGCATCTGTGTTAAGGGGGTATTCTAGTGTAGAGGCATGAATTTGAGGTGTTTTTTCGGGTGCTATAATTAAAAAATTAAAAATATTTTTACCATCCATTTTTTAATAAGACATTTATTATTGTTTCGAAAATACATAAAAAAATTAAAAATCTCAAAATACCCAAAACTCAAAAAGCTATAAGTTGTTGAAGTGGGGGGTTGACAAAAAATGGCCCGCCACTCTTGCCACGATTGCAAGCATTCTAATAATCTGAAACAAAAAAATAAAAAAGATTATTAATCTTGATGAATGCTGCTATCGTACTAACTAAAAAAAAGTCGAAAAACAATTTTTTTTTGGCCAAATTACGGGTGCCCGAAAAAGTGATAAATTTATTTACTACTTTTTGTTACTTTCCAAATTTTTTAAAAATAGTAAAAAATTTTTTTTTTTATAATAATAGTTAGTACGATAGATATATATATTGAGAAGACTTACACCAAATTTCAAGTAAATCGGTTAAGTAGAAGCAGAGAAATCAAGGCAGACATTTTGAAATATATAGTTTCGAGAAAAACGCGTTTAAAGTTTTGGGTGCAATTACGCCCTGTGGCAACCATAAAATGAAATTTTATACTTACATTTATTTAATCCGCGATTCCTGCTCCATACATTAGGCCTTCCTCTACTTCAAAAAATTCATTTTCTGTGTTTCTTTCTTCTAAAGGAGCAGTTCTGGCTTCTTTTGAGGCGTTAGATGTTCGAATTTCTGAGAGATTAATCCGCACATTATCTCGTCTGATGGCGAATTCGTAAGCTTCTGGACCAATGCTCATTCCCATAAGAGATACCATTTTTAGCAGAGGAATGAAACCTTCATTAAATATGCAAACTGCAATAAAAGTTGCAATTTCTATTACGCGTACGCCAGCATGTATATGTTTCGGCGCAAAAGTCCAAATTAAGGAATTCAGGGACTCATTATTATTTTGGGACTCAGAACCTAAGCATCTAACAAGTAAATCTTCAGATGATAAACTCTCGTAGATCGGCTTTATAATTTTTAATACGTCATCACACAGAGGGGGGTTTTCGTGGTCGAATTCTTCAGACGAACCTTCATGTACAGCTTTCTGCCATTTACACCAGCTTTCTGGACCAGGTGGGCAATGCATGTGTTGCGGATGTTCATTCGTGGAACTATTATGATAAAAAGTAGCCCAAATTGCATTTCTCATGTGTTCAATAGAATTGGGATGCCGACGAATCGCTAATCCATAATATAAAGACAGGTTATTTATCACTTTATCAGTCAATTTCCCTGTCCCTTTTCCGCCAATTCCTTTTCCTTTATTTTCGTTTCTAGCTTTCCGTAATCTCGAACCCATTCTTTTTTGTATATGTCCCACGCACTCTTTTTTTCAACAACTGGGTCACCATCATAGGGATCTATGTCAAGTATGCCCTTGAAAGTCTTCGTATCGCCATCACCAATATATTTGACATATTTTACTTGGTGTTTTTGAGCTGATCTACTAAACATTTCAATAATACCATCGACTTCCATTTTTCCAGCACTTCCTTTATGATTGATCGTACAAGATTCTTCATGGTCTGCATACCATTCATTATACGCTTCAATATCAGAATTATTTTTAGCTTTCCAGATATTACAGCCTTGACAAAAGCTAGATTTGACTACTGTATCTACAACTTTTTTGGAGTTTTTAGCTATGAGTGTGGTAACTCCAAATAGAGAACTAAAACCTCTTTTTTTCCAGGTCCCATCTCCAGAAACCGTGAAATAAGTCGCATTAGCATTCGGATCAGAAGCTGAAATTAAATCTTTCTCTTCATTGGCAGCTTTTGAAATAATCAAGTCATAAACTGCAGATGCAGCTGCATGCACGTTTTCAAGGCAACTGTAGAATGTGCCGATGGATATTCCTTGACAAATATCCATAAGACTGCAGAAGATATTGATTCCTTCTCTTCCAACTCCCAAAAGCCGCATAGCAAAAACAATTTTTCTATTTATTTCAAATGATTTATTTATTAAATAAAATAAAAAAACAAAATACCGATTAGAAAAGAAAAACAGAAAAATTGTTTTCAAATATGAACTAAATCTGATTAACTTTTTATAATGCTATATTTATTTAATTAGATATTTTTTATTTAAGTGTTTTTTTTTATTAATTAATTTTTATTTAAATCATTTTATTTTTTATGTCTGTTTATTTTATATTTTGTATTAGCAGTTTGCAGATATTTTAAGTATACTTTTAATTTTTCTAAATGGGTAAAACTCTTTGAAAATTTGAAATTTTACAAATTAATATTTTTTTTTTTCCAAAATATATGTGTATATCTTTCATAAATTTATTATCAAAACCATGAAATATAAAACATTTCTGTAATATTATATACGTACATATATTAAATGGTTACATAATGAAAAATAAGTCGATTCAACTTTGGAATATTAACATTACTCATTCAAATTTTGTTCAAAAGACTATTTTATTACAGGTTTCATATTGATTACGTTCTAATTAAGATGTTGCAATTAAATATACCCTAACTGAGATGGCCTAGGTCCATTAGCTATAAGTTAGTTTTGGGTTAAATAAATAGTAAATTACTTCTGCTGGGTTTTTGCACATTTTGTCTACAGATTTTTGTATTATTATAATTTCTTATATAAATAATTTTGTTTAATCAAATATAAAAATTTACTTCGATATAAACATAAATTCTTTATGTTAAAGAAACGAATTTTAAATAATTTTTTATCTCCACTTAAGACATTATGCAATATCTTTCAAAGGATTTTTACTATACAATAAAAAATTAAGTTGGTATATATTCAAGACTAAGTTATTTTGCAATTTTTGAATAAAGTTATACATATATATAAATAATATTATTTCAATTGAAAACTTATTCCTATTTTTTGATCTAAAACCTCATTTTACGTTACTAGTGGACCCAGCAGACGTTGTCCTGCCCAAACTTGTTGAATACTCTTAAAGTGAATAAACATCGTAAGATTCTCTAGTTAGCTTATCTGGAAAAATATGAGAATTTTAGATTAGCTTGCAGCTCGATTCAAACTGGCACTATTATTAGTCGAATGTCGCGCTTCACGAGTCTGTTTTAACCGAATTCTTTAAAGTTCATTGCGATCTTCACGTTCCTAAGCAGTACGATTAGATTGATAATTAATTTGATTCGTTGCATTTCTTCCAAAAACCTCCGTATCAAAAACCTTTAACACACATAAAAATCTGATTTGAAATGCATCGACGCGTTCATGAGAACACCCGTAACACGTGAAACATAAGTTGGGGGACCGCTCCTAAACTAACAATTTAAATACAAATAGTCTAATTAAGCAACAAAGATTAGCTTAAAAACAAAATTAAGAAAATACTTCAAAAACTTTAATAGAATTACTTCAAAAAATTTACATGTAAGATACGACCGTCAACGACGTCTGCCCTCGCGTGTCCCCCAACGCGACGTATTTTTTTTAGAATTATTATTAGATTCTTAGGTACTTTAACATTAAGTTTCTTTTATTAATTTTTACTTTTTTACTATATATTATTTTAAGATTTTAGATTTTTCAAAATTTACTTTGTTAAAAAAAATTTTTTTGTTTGATACTTTAGAAAAAGGCGCACCCCGGTAGACGTATATATTTCGGAACTTCTTGACTAGGGAATCTCCTTTACATACCCCAATTTCCAAAGCATTCATCGGATCGAGAATGGCACAGTCGTGCCTACCAGACTCTTAAATACTCTACCCATGAAGCTCGAACTTGCTACTTATGCAACGTCTTACCGGTAGCTTTGGAGCACCACAAAGTCGGGAAATATTGTAAGACATTACTGTAGAAAATGTAAACAGTAAAAGATTTTTGTAGTTGTCTATATAAAATCTTAACTGTAACTATGTATTAAATAAAATTTAATATTATACTTTATTTTTAGACATTTTACTACGATATTCCTTAGGACCTCTCGTGACCTAGAGGTTTTTGCTCAGAACCAAAATTTAATGTATTGGAAACGGATTGGGAAACAAACCAAAGATTTGAACGGCTAGTGTCCATATACGTCTAAGCGCATTTTTGAGGACCTCTTAGTAGAGTTTGTATAATGTAGTATTATCTAGAAAAAAAATCATTACGAAAGATGAAATCTTTGCTGACTATTTACGAATTTTCCTGTAACGCGTTTTGGACTGGCAAATAAAACGAACATGTAAGTTTTTCTCTATTATTATATTATTTCGTAAGTTGTAATTTTTTAATCCTATTTTGGATTTTTTTTTCGAGAATTACAATTTGTTTCAAAAACGTAAATGGCTTGTTATTTATAGAGTTTAAGCCGTCAAAGCAGTCAGTTCCGCGAAATTGGTTTATTATATATTTTTTTAAATTTCATTTTGGCAAAAATTTTAAAACTAAAATATTTTTATGATTTTCAGTTTTCTTCTTCTTTCTTTTCAGGGTGTTGAGCTGGCGGTCACTCAGAATGCATTATTACGGGCAAAATTTGTAAATGAGAGTGGGACTAAAACAAGAAACTGGAAAGAAACAAAAAAAAAAATAGGATGCGTAATGTGGATAAATTTTACCTTGTTCCCTGGACAACAGAAATTTCTCTTCCTAGGCAATCATAAAGCAGTAATATATCGATTTCTACCCTTTATTATACTTTACTCTATTGTTTCGGATCCAAGTCACCAAAAAGGCCTAATACGGATAAGCAGCGAAATAATACCTACTTTTAATTCTAGATTCGACAAGATGTATTTTACAAAACAATTTTATTATATTCAAAAAAGAATATTTTTATTTCCATCTGCTACTTTCTAAAAATTTTATAAAATAATAAAATTTTATTAAATTTCTAGAACGAACTCTGTAATTTATAATGGCTAGCTTTAAGCAAAACACATATTATAAAAGTAAAGCAAGATTTTAAAGTAATTTAATTTATCACATAATAAAAATTATTAACAATTTTACTTTATAAAATTTTTAAATCTTACTTAGTAATTTGTAATGGGTAGCTTTAATTAAAGCACATCTTATTGTATAAAAAAAATGGTTAAAAATTTACAAAATAATAAAAATAAACAAGTAACAAAATTTTATAATAATTATTATTGTTGAACTATTATAAATATAAAGAAAATTATTGAAATAAATTTATCAAATTAATAAAACAAACAAACTAAACTTGTTAGTAATAATATTTGATTATGATTTTATAATTATTATTAATATTATTGAAATATAAAAAAATAAAATAAAGCAAATTGTTTAACTAACTTACTTTATCAAATAATAAAAATAAATAAGCTAAAATTGTATGTAAATAAATAACAATATTTTAATATAATTTATAATTAATATTTTTATTTTTGAAATAAAAACAAATTGAAATATCTTAAATAAATGCTGTTTTTATTTTTAAAAAAGACAATTTTGTTTTAGTTGCTGGACTGCTGGTGATGGAATCTATGGAAAGTACCAATTTGCTGTGAAAAACCTATTGAAAAGTCTAAAACCGTTACTCAAATTCAAATATTTAAATTTAATGCGGACGATTTGGCAAAAAAAAAATAAAAAATTTGAATCGATTTTCGCTAATTTTTGACTCTGAACGGATTTCAGCTACCAGGCGAACAGAAATCATAAGCAAGCGGCTGCAGAATAAAATTTTTTCTAAAAGTGTCACTAAAAGTATGCTACACTTTTTTTTAAAAATAATTTTTTTGTCAAAATTTTGTAGCATACTTTAAGTTGCTAATTTAAAGTTGCCTACTGAATTTTCGGCATTTCTGTTCGCCTGGTAGTTCAGATGCTTTGAAGACCATTTTGTATGGAAAAATTGCAAAATTAAAATTTTATTTTTTTATTTTATAGCCGTTTTCAGATGCAGCAGTGTTCGACAAAATATATAGTACATATACATATACAATTTTTTGCCTTTTTAGCGTCTTACTTGGGTGGGTTACAATTTTATTTTTTTTTTAGTTTTTCAAATGTAAATTTGTATAAAATTTTTTCGTACTGCTGCTTTGGAGCCGCCCAATCTCAAGGTCATTCGATTTAACAATCTAATTAAAACTGCAATTTCCACAATCCAACTAAAAACTTCCAATTTAAAAAAAAAAAAGGTTTTTTCGTTTTAATTATTTATTTATTTAAATAAAATTAAATAGTTATTACAATCCTTTTAATTGTGCTTCTTAGTTTCTATATATAACTAACGTTTACATATTTAAACAATTTTTTTTTAATATATACAAATTGTTAAACTAACTAAATTTATCAATTAATATAAATAAACAAGCTAAAATTGCAAATAACAATATTTTATTATAAATTGTATAAATATTATTATTTTTGAAATAAAAATAAACTAAAAAACTTAAAAAAACATGTTTTTTGTTTTTAAAAAAAGATATTTTGTTTCAGTTGCTTAGTTCTAAAAATTCATCAAATATTCTGGCTGAAGGAATCTACCGAAAGAAACCGTTGCTGAAATTCAAATATTTAAATTTACTGCGGACGATTTTACAAAAAAAAAAAAATTTGAATCGATTTTCGCTAATTTTTGACTCTGAACGGATTTCAGCTACCAGGCGAACAGAAATCATAAGCAAGCGGCTGCAGAATACAAATTTTTCTAAAAGTGTCACTAAAAGTATGCCACACTTTTTTTCAAAAATAATATTTTTTGTCAAAATTTTGTAGCATACTTTAAGTTGCTAATTTAAAGTTGCCTACTGAATTTTCGGCATTTCTGTTCGCCTGGTAGTTCAGATGCTTTGAAGACCATTTTGTATGGAAAAATTGCAAAATTACAATTTTATTTTTTTATTTTATAGCCGTTTTCAGATGCAGCAGTGTTCGGCAAAGTATTTAGTACATATATCTACCGCCCAATCTCAAGGTCATTCGATTTAGCAATCTAATAAAAACTTCCAATTAAAAAAAAAAAAGGTTTTTTCGTTTTAATTATTAAAAACTATTTTATTAAATAATTAGTACCTAATTTAAAAAAAGGTTTTTTCGTTTTAATTATTAAAAACTATTTTATTAAATAATTAGTACCTAATTAAAATTTAAATTTTTGTGAGTAAAGTTTGTCTTCCGAGCCAAATTCGCCATAATCTTAAGCATCCTAGTTTAGGATAACTAAATAGAAAGAAATGTTCGAAGACTTGAAGATTGAGAAAATCGGGCCTAAACTGTGGCTAACATGTTTTGCCAAAATAAGTGTTTTTTTTTTTATTAAAGCACCAAAGATAAGGAGATGAACCAATAAGTTTATGGGAAAGACTAACTAGGCGGTATGCCATCAAATGACCTTCGTCTAACATATAATTAATCTCAAATTCCTAGGTATCGTAATAATAAAACAAATAAATATATTTTTGATATCAATGAAACTTTATTGGATGGAACATTTCAAGACATTAATGATTCAATATGATTTCTGTCATGGCGCACAAGGCGCAATCTGGAACACCAATTTTTACAAACTTTCCGCAGAATTTTCGGTCGTATTTCATCAATAAATCCTCGAATGCTGATTTCCAGGTATTCAATTGTCTCTGGCTTATCGACGTAGTCAAGTGACAGTAATTTTCTGGGAATGGCTTTTCGACTATAGCTTCTGGATTTTCCTCACTGCAAAAAGACAATTCTGCTTATGTACTTTCCCAAAAATAGTACGTCGCATTGGGGGACCGCTCCTAAACTAATAATTTAAATACAAATAGTCTAACTAAGCAACAAAGATGAACTTAAAAACAAAATTAAGAAAATACTTCAAAACTTTCATAGAATTACTTCAAAAAATTTGCATGTAAGATACGACTGTCAACGACGTCTGCCCTCGCGTGTCCCCCAACGCGACGTATTTTTTTAGAATTATTAATAGATTCTTAGGTACTTTAACATTAAGTTTCTTTTATTAATTTTTACTTTTTAAATGAAAATTACTTAAGTTCTTGTGTCGGGGGTTTTTTAAATTTTTAATTTTATATAAAAAAATTATTCTTTTATTATTATTATTTTTTATTATTATTATTCTTAATTATATAATGAAATAAAATAATTTTATGTTGAATTCAAAATTAGTTGCAAAAAGGAACTAATAACTAACTAATAAATGCAGATTTTTCGAAGCTTTATATATATATTTTAGACAAAGTGCGATAAATTAATCGATATTTTGTAGCATGCTGCACTACAACATCAACTACATGGTATAGAGTATTACAAGCAGTTTAGTAGAAAACACAATTATAGAGTATCAACTGCTGTGCAGTGTATTTCCCAGTCGATAGTTTTAAGTGTATCCAATTTTTGTCTTGTCTAATGTCTATTTGCCAAAAATATGTCTGCCAGATTGATGTTGCAACAACAGCAAACAGCAGCAGCAGCATTCATCATATCAAACGTAATTATGCAATTGCTTTTATATGCTGCCTGTCACGCCTTTGCAACGCCTTAAGTCCACCTCCGCCCCCGCATTACACAACACTGGACTGTTGCTCATTTGTATCCGAAATGCTTTCATATCGTCGCATTTGTGCATAATTTATAATATTTTATATGAAATTAATGTGCAATGACAAACGATGCCTGCCCAAACCTAAAATGCGATTTTAAAATTTATTGCGCATACGACCTGTTGTGCTTGCAATTTAAATTGAGTTTATAATTTAATGATGATTTAGTTGTTGCAAAAGTCTGCAAATGCATTAATTGCTGGCGGCCATTTTGATGCCAATTGGCAATGGCTTAATTTATGCTCAACTTATGCCGGCAGAGGCCGCTGGAGGGCGCCACTTAGCTGCTTACTGTTGCTGCCGCCGCTGCTGCTTAGAAGATTAAAGTTGTATTGTATATCTGTGTGAGTGTGAGAGTGTGAATTTAGGCGCCAGCCTAAATGTATGCAGCGGCAAAACAAAAGCTTGCAACATCTCAACACTCTGCCACAAAGCGCACAAGGCACAACAACGCATCAAACTGAAAACTCAAACATGGCCGACAAGGACGAACTTTTACTTGGCTTCCTTTTACTCTTGCACTTGCACTTCCACTTTAGTGCCCGCTTGGAACATTGGCTTGGCCAGCGGCATTGCACTATATTCATACTCTAAGCGCCAAAGAGTATATTTAGTGCTTGCAGGACTATGTAACACTTAGCTGATTATATAAAGTGGAGTGCTTATATAAGCGGGCGGACTATATAAGCGGAGTAGGTCTATGGAATATTTTTTTTTTTCTAACAACTGGGAAACTAGAAGTAAAGCGAGCTTTTGAGGTCGATCTTAACAATTTTAATTTAGTTATAAAGTTATCGAGTACTGATCGTTAAGACTTTTTTTTAAGAACTAATTTTTATACCCTGTACCGTATGGTACCAAGGGTATATTAAGTTTGTGCAAGCCGAAAATGTATGTAACATATAGAAGGAGACGTCGGAGACACCCCAAAGTTACCTAAAATATGATCAGGGTGTCCGTCCGTCCGTCCGTCCGTGTGAACGCCTAGATCTCAGAGATGTTAAGAGCTAGAGTTACCAAACTTTCACATTAGATCCCATATTATTCCATAGGAGGCAAGTTTATTTTATTTTTTTGATATCGTGGATAAATTATATAGCTCCCATAGGGGCGTTTGAGACGGCCTCGACAAAAAAAAAACGTTTTAGATGAATAATTCGTTTGTTTATGAAGATATCGTAACCAAATTTAGTATTCGAAAGTTTTTTATAGTTCCCAATCACTGCACCAAATTTGATCGAAATCGGTGGACTATATCATATAGCTTCCATAGGACCGATCGGACAAAATAACTTTTTAAAGAAAAGTTCGCTATATTTCGTTTTTTAATAAAGATATCGTAACCAGATTTGGCGTTTGGAAATTTTTTAGACCACTTAAGCAATGTGCCAAATTTGAACCAAATCGGTTGACTATATCATATAGCTCCCATAGGTCCGATTTTCCAAAAAATCGATTTTTTAACAAAATTTGTTGTGTTTCGTTTGTTTGTTAAGATATTGGGACCAAATTTGACATTCGTAAGTATTTTATAGTTCCTAAGCACTGTACTAAATTTAATTCAAATCGGTTGACTAGTTCATATAGCTCCCATAGGACCAATCGGTTCAAAAACACGTTATTTATACAAAATTCGATGTGTTTTGTTTGTTTGTAAAGATATTTGAAATAAATTCGGCATTTAGATCTTTTTAAGGTATTTAGGCACTGTGTCAAATTTTATTGAAATCGGTTGACTATATCATATAGCTCCCATAGGAACGATCGGTCAAAAAAAAAATTTTTGCTTAAAAATTCTTCTGTTTTTGGTTTTTTTTGAAGAAATCGGACTTTATTACAAGCTAGTGGTACGGGGTATCCTAAAGTCGTCCGCGCCCGACTTTACGTCCGCCATTTTTTTGTTTTTTAATTATTATTTTTTATTATTAAATTAACTTAGTTTATTTGTTCTGAAAATTAATAAGCTTTTGTTTCTGAAGGGATTGTCACGACCGCATTCTTAGGAAGAACTAAATTTTTGTTTTTATATTTTCCCCTTAAATTCTTATCTCTGTCTTTTAAAGGTGCTCTACTAATTTAAAAAAAATTATTTAGCAGTCAGGGGCGTAGCAAGGTGGGGGTGTTGGGGGGTGTGACAGCCATCAGTTGGCAAATCTCGGATATTTCACGCAATATTCGGGAAATATTAATTCAGAATCGGTTATTTGTCGATATTTTGTTGAATCGAGTCGGCATTTTGAGGCTTATCACCCCCCTACATTCAACGCTCTCGCTTCGCCACTGTTAGTAGTTCTCATGAAGTATTTTTCAGTTTCATAGCCCACAATGGACTTCTTGTGCGGGTTTTAGCCAATATTTTTAAGCCTTTTTTTTTGAACTGAAACCACCAGCATTTATGATAAACAGCATATAACTTAATCATTTTTTTTTTTAATTTATTTACAAAACTTTTAAATATAAGCTAGCTAAGCTGACAATAGAGCCCAAAATAAAAATGACGTCGCGAAATTTCACGCCCAAAAACGTACGTTAATTGTACGCAGATAAACAGACAAAACAATGTTGTTCTAAGCTTTAAATGTGGCTTTACGTAAGATGGCGCCAGCGCATGTCCGCTAGATGGCGCCAGCAGTTACAACAGCTTTTGTGTTTCTAGCAATTTACGGAGGAAAAACCTATTTTCCCGAAATTGTGGGCACAAATAATCTTTTAAAAAAACTCTATGATAGTTAGGCATCTTTGGTATTCCGAAAGTATTTTTTTTCTTGGTTTCATTTCAGTAAATAAGCTATAATTTGGAGTGCAAGAATTTACTAATATAATTTGACTACAGAGATGATCAAAATTTAGTTAGTTAGGCATCTTGGGTATTAAATTTCAATAAATTTTCTATATTAAATTTCAATAAATAAGCTACAATTTCGAGCGCAAGAATTTTTTAAAATATACAATATGACTTCAGAAATAATATGTATACATTTACTTATTTGGTTAGGTAAATTTTTTAAAAATGCCTAAATTATATATTGCATTTTTTTATTTTGATATCTATAAGCCCGTCCTTTGTAGCTGAAGATTTACAAAAACTGTTGAACTAAAAAAAAAATGGCGAATTTTCGGCTATTATAAAAAAAATTGATTTATTTAAGATGTTAGACCTATTTTAACTCTAATATATCACCTACTACCGTTTCCAATGCTTATGCACAAAGAGAGTATTGGCCCTTCGATAGTACAGCTCCGGGGCATATCCAGGCCGGTTACGCCCGACTTTATCGTTAACAAATTTGAACGTAGAGTTGCCCTTTTATAAACGGCGCCAACGCTGTAGTTGACTTCCCACTAACTTCAGTGCCTACTCCTGTTGGACGTGGTCCGGGTAGGGCGCAAAAAGAAATAAAAATTAAAAAAAAAAAGCGTAGGGCTTTTAGAGAACTTGGAGACGCGGAGAGCTGCGCCGCAACGACGAGGCGTTGCCTTTGTGCAACTTGACAAACTAAAAATGAAAAAAGTTTGCTGTGCCGTGTGGCAAGCAGCGCCTTTTTCAATATCCCTTTGCTAGTTTAGAGTACGACACAAACACAGGGACCCGTACTTATAGATACCATACAACCACAGGAAGCCATAGAACATGCATATGGCTGCTTTGGAGCTCCATTGCCGGCGGCGTCGGCTCGACATATTGATTTTTTTTTAACCATTTTTTATGCAATGTGCGAGGCGTTTTTTTTCTTTATTTTTATTTATTTTTGTAATGTTTGTGTGGAAAAATTTATGATGACTTGCATTCAGTCAAGGTGAGATGGCTCTTAATGCTTGGTCTGAGCTTAGCATATGAGTTTCGGAATCTGACATTTAACTCGAAAGAAAAAAAAGCAATTCCTTGCCTAAGATTTTTGGCTTACAAGTTTAGCTTGCTCTTGGTCCTGATACTTTGCACCCATTTGACCTTTGTGGCAGCTGATAAAGTAGAAACTGAGTCAAACGATTAGATGGGTTCTATGGGGACGACGAAGTTATACCGTGGGTTTATTCTGATCTGACTGAGTTTGGGCTGAAATTTGCAAATTTATTTTCGTTCTTAAAGTCTAGGTACATATATTATAAAAATTACCCAAAAATTAGCAGATCTTTTGCAAAACTGTTGGAATTTTGCAAAGAACTTTTTTCTAATCTAAAGTAAGCTCCAATTCCTACTGCTTACTGCAGCAGGACGAGATTAGAATAATTATAGGACTATTGACTGTGGACCTCGTATATGGTTCATTTGGCATGACATAACAAACCCTTTGTAAGGGACTAACTTCCATCCTATCCAGCTGCTTGGTATTACGTCCCACTGTGAGCTGTCAATTATCTCGGTCAGGATAGTTTTAACTTTTATATCCGACGATTGATTGCCACAAATAAAATACAATTTATGTTTATATGTATAATATTTGGAAAATGTTTATATAAGTGCTATAGATAAATTAAAACCATTTGCCAATTATGAAATACGCTGCGGTCATGGGACCCCCGTCAGGAACGAAATTCTTTTTTATTTAAACTATTTCATTTTTAATTAAATACAAAATGTTTTTATTAAAGAAAAAAATGTTTTTTAATTAAATGGTATACAAAAAATTTATAAAATATTTATTTTATAATTTAAAAAATTATATTTTTTATATATTTATATATTAAATAAAAACAATATAATTTCTCATAAAATACAATTTTTTGTTTATAAATGATGTTTATGAAGCAGAGTATGTAAAATATAATAGTAAACATTTCAATAAATTATTAAAAAAATATTAAGTTTAATTATTAAATTAAAAAAATTTAAGCATTGTATTTAAATTATTTTATATAATCTTCTCTAATATTTTTATTATGAATGTTTATTAATCAGCATTTATAAAATATTTAAAAATGTATTAAAATAATTTATTTACAAAATATTGAGTATAAGTATTAAATTAAAACAAATTAAATATTGCATATAAAATATTTTATTTTTATGTTTTTTATTTCTTATAAATATTGCATATAAAATATTTTATTTTTATGTTTTTTATTTCTTATAAAATTTGTTTACACATTTAAAGATAACAAATTTTATTTTAAAAAGTAAACAAAATCTTAATTGCACATCGTATATATACAAAAAAAAATATTTATTTACTTTTTTTTAATATTATACATAATATTTTACACATAGTATTTAATTAAAAATTAAAGTTATACATAAAGCAATAATCAAAAATTGTAATTTGTAAAAATTAGAAAAAAAAATAAATAAATTAATAATATAATAATAATAATTATAATTAAAAAAAGATAAACATACATAAATACAAACCCAAACTCGAGTACATAAGATAAAAAAATTTAACTTATAAAAATGAAAATTAAAAAAACATTTACATACCTCATCCAATTGTTTGCGATCTTAACTAAGAATCGAGTCGATTTGTCGATGTACAAAGATTTGATTTAAATCAAAATTTAAAATGATTTTTATTTAAATTAAAATTTATAAATTTATTTATTTAAATCAAAATATACAAAGTTTTTTATTTTACTCCAAAACTTACCAATTTATTACCTAAAGCCAATTTTTTTATTTTTCTAAAAAAATTTACCAAGATCTTATTTTTTTAATAAAAATTAAATTTTTTTAAAATAAAACAAACATTTTCTTTGATTATAATGTACGAATAATTTTTTTTATAATTTACAAAGAGTTTTGTTTTTATAGAATTTTACGACGATTTTTTTTAATAAGAATTTTATTTGAATTTTATTTACCAAGAAATTTTTTTTAAAATAAAACATAAACATTTCTTTTGATAATAATGTACGAAGAATTTTTTTTTAATTTAAAAAGATTTTTGTTTTTATAGAATTTTAGGACGAATTTTTTTAATAAGAATTTTGTTTTAGTTAAAACTAACAACAATTTTTTTATAAAAATTTTTCAAACTTTACAAAGAATTTTTTTTATTATATTTTCCCAATTTTGTTTAAATGCTGTATATCAAAATGTTTTTTTTTTATATAAATTTCACGAAGAATTATATTTTTTAATAAAAATTAAACCAGAATTTGTATTTTAAGTTTCTATTATACAAATTTTAAAATAAAAGATATTTTGTTTTTTTTTTGTAAAAATTTACCAATACTTTTTTTAATAACAATTCAAAAAGCATTTTTTTTTTTAAATAATTTTTTATCAAATTGTTTTTAAATGCAAATTTAAGAAGAAGTTTTACTTAATAAAAACATACAAAGAATTTTTTTTAAATCAAAATTTACTGGGAATTATTTTTTAAATGTTTTATTATACAAATTTAGTATAAAGATTTTTTTGTGTATTATTTTTCAAAATTTTCATTTATATGTAAAAATTATAAAAGTTGAAACTTGACTACTTGATATTTTTATTTACTAAGTTTCTTTAAAACAAAAATAAAAAGATTACACTGTACAACAGTGATTTAGAACTTTTCAAGTGACCTAGTGTACGTTGTAGGTCTTGACGAGTTGATCACGATAGTGTGTTTCAAAATTGTCTAACACCCCCAAAATCGGAAGTTATTGCTTAAAAACCGTTTTCGGGTATGCGATCACTCCCACAATCACAACGTCGCCATTTTTCAACCGAATCTTCTTTCCAAAACCGTAAAGCAATCGAAAATCGGTTGAAAAATGGCGACGTTGTGATTGTGGGGTGATCGCAGTACCGAAAAACGGTTTTTAAAGCAATAACTTGCGATTTTGGGGGTGTTAGACAATTTTGAAACACACTATCATGATCTACTCGTCAAGACCTACAACGTACACTAGGTCACTTGAAAAGTTCTTTGATTTTTTTGATTTTGTAGTACAGTGTTATTAATTGTGGCTTATATACTTACAACCAAAGCACTTAGGTTAGGTTAGGTTGACGTCCCAACTCACTCAGGCCAAGGATAGGCACATTTTGATAACGCTACAATGAGCTATTTCACCACACCCCACTTGATAGGTCTCCTATAAGAGGTGAGGAAGCCATCCGGCTGCCTGAATAAACCTTGAAAGGCATTTTGGACTCTGTTCAGAGAGCTAAGATAAATCGTCTAGAAAGTGTGACTGTAGTAACCTAAATCTTTTACTGCCCAGTCCAGGCCAGTGACAGAAAAAGTGTTCCAGCGTCTCCAGCTCCTCCTCATCGCCACAGCTTCTACAGAAGTCATGGTGGGGAGCATTCAACCTGGATGCGTGGTTTCCTACCAACCAGTGTCCCGTGATAGCACGGTTAACAGTTGAGCACTGTTTTCTATTCAGACAGCAAAGTTCTTTGGTTCTTTTACTGCAGTATGTCGGCCAAGTTTGCCGGGAGATTCTACACGTGTTTGATGTCCGATTCCACGTTTTATTTGCACAGAGAGCGAAAAAATTTCGTATTCTTAGTTTACAGCTGGCCATGGGTATACCCAGGAACTCCTTGTCTTACAGGAGGTTGCTGGTAGTTCCTTGTCTAGCCAGTTCATCCGCAATACAGTTTCCCTTAAAGTCCCTATGCCCTGGGACCCATATGAGGTGAATTAAAAACTGCTCAGCCATCTCCCCTAGAGACACGCGGCAGTAATTCACTGACTTTATATACGAAGTCATCGAAACTAGGAACTTAATAGCCGCTTGGCTGTTCGAATAGATACAAATTTTCTTATTTCGAACTTGTAGGTTTCTTATTGCTATTAAAGCCTCCTGGATTGCAGTGACCTCTGCCTAAAAAACACTGCAGTGGTTCGGGCGTCGGAAAGCAGTTCTATCGTTGAAATACTCAACGTAGACTCTTCCGCCTATACAGTTGTCTAGCTTGGAACCGTCCGTGCATACCTTTATCGAGCCCGCTGGGCCTGGTACACCTGGATTCCACTCCTCCCTGGTTGGAATATAGGCTCTGGATTTGGTTGTAAAATGTTCCTGCGGTATGCAGTAGTCTGTGCTTTCGGGAATAAGTGGGTTCCTCTTTAGGATCTTTGCATGACCAAAATCTTGGTCATTCCATTTTGTCGCCTCTCTCATTTGTACAGTTGATATAATGGCTTGTTGTTTCCCCACCGTGTTCAGTGGTAGAAGGTTTAGAATAACCTCTAGTGTTTCGTTTGGGGTGGAGCGTAGAGCACCACTAAACTTAATTTTTTAAGGTTGGTCCCCTTATCTAAGGTAGGCCACCAGATCGAGACTCCATACATCAGTATAAGTCTGAAAATGGCAGTGTATAGCCAGTGAACTATGTTTGGCGACTTTTTTTTTCCGAAAAGGGTACCTCACAGAGAGGTGGGGCACTGCGACCAAAAGGTCTTTTGTACCATACCCTAAGGTTAAAACAAAAGACTTTCCACTTTCCTCATGAATAGCAGTAGGTCTTTTGTTGGTGTTGATCTGAGTTGGAAGGGACTAATCCGTTCCTTTCCCATGTGTCAGGCTCTGTCCCATGCCAACGCTGGGCAGTCACAGAGAATATGTCTGGTGGTTTCATCGTCTTCTAGACAGAGCCTGCACTCTGAAGAGTCTAATAGGCCAATTTTCTGTAGATGGTATCTAACAGTGTGGTGGCCAGATAGAAGCTACCAGGAGCTTTCGGACCGATCTGCCAAGACCTTTTGTCTTGATTGCATCCAGACGTTTGACAAGCTCTTTTGCTTGACGAAGCCCCGGAAGGGAGAACCAGTATCTCCTATGTTCTCCTGCGGCCCATTTGTTTATCATGGTTTTGATCGAGGACCAACCAATAGTCTGGGTGGAGGCACCATGTCGTGCTAGATCGTCAGCGATCGTGTTACCATCCACTCCCGAGTGTCCAGGCACCCAACATAGCACGACTTTGTTCCGGGCGGACAGGGTTTGGAGGTAGTTATAGCATTTTTTAACCATCCGGGAGGAGATGCTACAGGAAGACAATGCCCTAATGGCAGCTTGGCTATCTGAAAAAATGAAAATGTTTGCGCCCCTAGTGCCCTTGAGAAGGATATTAAGGACGCAGATCTCTTTGGCATGAATCTCCGCTTGAAAGACGCTTGGCCAGATGCCCATTGCGGTAGAGATTCTGGTGTTTTTTTTTGACTCATCCGTGAACCACTGTTGCCATCGGGGGTTTCCACAGGGGCTGCCATGTTTGGCGACTTAGTAGGCGTACATTTTTTTTCAAACCCATAATTTTTATTTGCAGCTTTGTCGCAATCAATTATAAATATTTGTTTTTGGTCTGCTAAAAAAAATTACATAAAAAACTTGGCTTAGTGAAATTGGTAGTCCGAGGCAAAACCTCAAGAGAGTGCTAAGAATACTTCTTGGAATTGAGCAAAAAAACAAAAATGTTTGTCTGCTGTACTTCATGACTTAAAAGTATGGAAGGTGCTACTTTGTTGTTGTTGTATTAACTAAATATAGCGCTTAGCCATTGGCAAAAAAAAAGCTCACAAAAAAAATCATTAATTTCCATGATGCGACCACCCTGCGGCACAAGCAGCAGCTATCTACGTCACTGAGGCCAACCATATAGAGACATCTACAGCTATCTGCTTATAAATAGACTATTGAAAACCAGTTTGGCATTTAGTTTCGATTACGGTTTTGGGGCTGCTTTCAGGTTTATCGTAGATACACATCAGTGGACCCATTTGACATAAATTCTGGCAAAAGTCAAAGCCAAAAACTAGCCTACAAATCGATTCAAACTGTGCAATATTCAAAGACCAAGTTCAAATACATTTCGGTAATGTTGTCCTCGAAATTGTTGCTGTTGTTGTTGTTGGTGTTGGCGTTTTGTTGTCCTGTTTATGCGTAATTTGGCATTTTACACAAATTATTTGAGTTTATTGAAAGAAAGCAAAAAAGACGGCGGGTTTTGAACCCTTTTTTTTTTCTGGGATGCCCAATGGGTCCCACTTGACAGCCGGCGCACATTTGTCGGAGATCCCTGTCGCTGTTGTTGTTGTCGTTACGGGTTAATGCGCCGAATGCGGCAAGCATCCTTGAACTTGCCTCGACAGGATATCATGTTCGCATATTTTGTCTGCACTTCATTTATATAAATTGTACGCCTTGGCAGCGTTACGCCCCCAACGAACGCTACGCCCGCCAAGCCCTTCACGCCCTGACCAAGTCGTTGACTTGGCTGCCAACGTACGCTACGGGTTAGGTTATCAAATGCCTTACTTGGCCTGCCTTAAGTAAAAGAAAAGGATTTGCCAGACTTCTAGACTCCACGGTCTGTCATTTTGTTTTACGTGCCGCCTGCCACTTGCTACTTGCCACTTGCCACGTGTTGCGCGGCAACGGTGCGCAAAAAAAAAAAAACAGAAACAAAAACAACGAACTTTGCTGGGCAACTACGAAGAATGCGGTCTACGGCGGTTCACTGACCCCCACTAGGGGGCTTCACCTTTGCTTGGCCCGTTCCGTCTTAGACAGCTGCTCAATCAGCCGTGAAATATGCGCATGAATTAAAAATTTAACAGCAAGACAGCAGCAGCAAAAATAAAATTGAATAAAATGGGCAAAAAAATAATAAATTAAAAAAATATATACAGTAGTCGGCAAAAGTATTTGGACAAAACTTTCTTGTTGCTGCTCGAAATGCAGAAACTTTTTGCTTATTAATTTATGCAAATATTTTGAATCACGTGAATTGTAAGCCTTCAGCCAAAATTAGTCGTACTAATGTGAATTTGAATAGCTGCATTCGATTGGATTTTTTTTTTTGTGAATAATAGGCTTACATATAGATGGACAGTTTTTTTTTTGTTTAGGAATGAATTTTTGCATTAGAAATAAAAATAAATAAAATTTTTTATCAAATTTTAAGCTATTCAATTATTTACTTATTTAGCAAAAATGAAGACGTATAAAATTTATTCGTCTTCGTTTTCCAGTGCAAGGCAGCATAATTTCTTTCTATTGTTAAATTTATTGAATTGATTAAAATAAATATATTTTTATTTATGTTATTTTTATATATTGCATAATAACAATTATGTTGAACATTTTTCGCAATGTTATGTTTACTTTTGTATTTTTCATTGCTTTAATTACTTTGTTTCCTAGAATTAATTTACAAGTTGCAATAATAAATAATAATAGTGGCATTATGAGCAAAATTATGATTTAATTTCACACATGAAATATTTCTAAAATAGAACAATTGAAAAAGCTTAATATTATTGATTAAAAGAAACTATTTTATTTTATATAATATGTTGTTTTATGAAAACAATGAACATGTCATGTTAGCCTAACTCGGCACAGTTTTAAATAGAGTTTTTTGTTGCGTTTGTTTCTTTTTCGAGATATAATTCAATCTACTTATAAAGCCCTAATAAAAATACGAGGGTGGATTGATAAGTTTCCGTCCTGACCAAGAAAAACAACGTTTTTAAGAATTTTTTTATTTCTCAACATAATCTCCTCCAAGGCTGATACATTTCGATACATAGCGGTGTTCTAGTCTAGTAATGCCATCTCTATAGACTGACTCGTCAAGCTCCTCAAAATACCCATTTACAGCATCGATTACTTCTTCATTGTCCACAAATCTCTTACCGCCAAGCCATTTTTTTAGGTTAGAAAACAGATAATAGTCACTCGGGGCTAGGTCTGTAGAGTAGAGAGGGTGCGGCATCAATTCAAACTTCAGATCGTTGATTTTAGCCATCGCGACGATTGACTTGTGCGCTGGTGCGTTATCGTGATGAAACAAGATTCTTTTCTTCGCCAGATGAGGTCGTTTAATTTTCACCTCGTGGCTCAAACGTTGCAATAAGTCTGCGTAGTATTGACCAGTGATAGTTTTACCCTTTTCAAGGTAATCAATGTATATAATACCTCTTGCATCCCAAAAAACAGTAGCCATAACCTTGTTCGCTGAAAAAATTGTTTTTGCCTTCTTTGGAGTTGGTTCCCCTGGTCCAATCCACTGTTTAGACTGTTCTTTGGTTTCAGGAGTGTAGTGGTGGACCCAGTTTCGTCAACGGTTATGAATCGACGCAAAAATTCGCTTGGATTACGCTTATATAACGTCAAATTGGCGGTAGAAATGTTTTTTTGAATTTCGAATTTTCAAGATAAACACAGAGGCGTCTTGTTCAGTGTGCTCTCAAATCTAAACTAACATGGCGATCGGGCTGAAACTATAGCTACAAGCTATCTAAGGATGGTACTATAGAACGCCACCTCAACGTAGGCCTAGTGGTGCCATCTCTTGGTCAGGCCGTAAACTTATAAATCCATCCTCGTATATAATTTATTTATTTTACTTTTTTTATATAATATTATGCTCACTTAACTAAGCTAGTTCGTTTAAAACGAATAAATCCAAGTTGTTCAATAAAATTGTTTTAACACATCCAAGCAGTTCAATTTAAAAACTTTATTTTTCGTTTCGGACTTTATGCCCAAATATTTCTCTATTGTTTTACTTTTATTATATTATATTTATATTCTCAATTTTACTTTGAAATAGTTAGTTAGATTAAACAAAATAAGTTCTAGCGACTTAACAAAGTTCTCTTTAAAAATCCAAGCAGTTAAATTTTCGATAAACTTGGTTTTTCTTTATAAACGTTGCAAGCCCTGTACCGAACTTTACCTAATTATATTTTTCGAATATTTTTACCAATTTTTCTTTTTATATATTATATTATGCTATAAACTCCCTTACTAAACTGGTTTCACTAAATAAATAAAACCAAACAGTTCAACAAAACTCTCTTTAAACATCCAAGCAGTTCAATTTTAATAAATCTTGTTTTATGTTGCGGACGTTGTAAGACTTTTACTTAACTTTATTAATAATTTAATTACAATAAATTCATGAATTTTAAACACCAATCCTTAACCTGTTTGACGGAATTCTTCTGATTTCAGACCAAGATGCTAGGTGACAGTTCTCCGCATAAAGAAAGCTGTATCCAACTTTATCGAACATTACTCATATTTTCTAATGTTCTTTCAAAATTTTTGTTATAAATTTATTATTTTAAAGAAATTAAATAGGTTTAATATTATAATTTTTTTGTACCATTTTTATGACTATTTTAGAAAGTTAATATTATATTTTAAATATAATAAAAATGTTGCAAATAAAGAGTCGCTGGTATGGCAGATTTTCAAACCGACGCGACGATATTAGGAATCCCACTGCCTAAAAAGTTTCCCTTTTATCTGCACATAACGCCGATTAAATTTAAAGACAATCCGAAAATTTTTGATAGGCATGAAAATAGGTCAAAGTTCATAATTTTCACTCTATCCGTTTTTGACTGTATTGTTCTAAATAAACTTTAAAAACTTATTTCCAATCAATCAAATTATGGTTCAAAAAGTGTCATATCTATCTAAACATAATTTTAAAAAAATATTGAGTCGGCCTGAATAAATTTGGTAAGCTCTAAAATTGATTAATTACACAAGTTTATAAATTTAAAAAAGAAGTTTGTGTCTTCAACATGTTGCTCCCTGGGAATACCCACAAGATTCTTGAGTCATACCTATACAACAGAGTATTCTCAGTGAGATGCAACGCTACCACGTCGGACGATTATGCCATAAAAGCGGGAGTGTCACAAGGCAGCGTGCTCGGACCAACATTATATTTCTTATACACTGCAGACATCCCAACAAGCCAGCGATTGACAACCTCCACATTTGCCGATGATACTGCGATTCTTAGTCGCTCCAAATGCCCATTGCAAGCAACCTCAAATCTTTCTGTTAATCTGGAGGCCATAGAGAAATGGCTATCAGATTGGCATATCGGAATAAATGAACAAAAATGCAAACAAGTAACGTTTACTCTAAACAGACGAACTTGCCCGCCTTTGGTACTGAACAACACGCAAATTCCACAAGCTGATGAAGTAACTTATCTTGGCGTCCACCTCGATAGGCGACTTACTTGGCGAAAGCATATTGAGGCCAAGAAAGTTCATTTAAAACTAAAAGCTAGCAGTCTCCATTGGCTATTATGTATTCGATCTCCCCTTTGTCTGGACTATAAGGTCTTACTCTACAACTCAACTATAAAGCCAATCTGAACCTATGGCTCTCAGCTATGGGGGAACGCAAGCAGCAGCAACATAGATATTATACAGCGAGGATTCAGCTGCTTTAAATCCATAAGAGATGCCTTTGTCAGCTGTTAAATTTACACTACTTTTTTTTGTATAGCCTTTTGGATTTTTATTTATTATTTCTTTGCTTATCTTATATATAAAATTCTCGTGTCACAATGTTATGTTCCTTTGAAGCTTATGGACTCACGAACGGCTGAACCGATTTGGCTAATTTTGGTCTTGAAATGTTCGTGGAAGTCCAAGGATTGTTTAAGGTTGAGAAAATATAACAAAATTGCGACGAAAATACTAAAAAGGACAATTTGATTTTCCAATACAATTTTTTTTTTTAATTAGGTTGGCATTGTGTACATTGTCAGATTAACTAATATTTTGTAGTTAATAGTTTTTGTCGAAAGGACACAAAAATAATAAACGATTCATGTTTTGATTTCTGTGTAAAATACATATGATCAGATCAATATTTGCACATAATGACGTCAAAAAGACGTAACATGGGTAGACGTTCAATTCCATGAATGAGTTGAATCGATTAAGAGAAGCAAGATCACGTTCTGCTCATACAACAGAAGAACGAGATGAATACAATACGAATGCTCGAATGAGAATGAGACGAAATCGGGATTATCAGATGAAATCCATGCCGAACATAATTTAATCCAAAGAACATTCAGGCAAATGCGCAATGCATCCAATCTGCACAGAGCAAATTTACATGCAGTCCTCAGTGGGCTGAAATTAAAGATCATTTGTTCGATGGACAATCGCCAGTAGATCGCCATGATATAACAGCGCACGTATTTAAACAAAAACTAAAATCGCTCATGGATTTTATTATCAAAAGCAGTGTATTCGGAGAGGTTCGCTGCTGGATGTATTCGGTAGAATGGCAGAAGAGAGATTATCACAAAAAATATGATCCACGGACCATGTGGTGTGCTCAACCCAACTTCACCATGCATGATCGACGGCAAATGCTCTAAAAGAGATTCAAGGGCATTGACTTCGGACACTGTTACGGGCTACGATGGATACCCATTATATCGCCGTAGATCAACAGAAGACAATGGCAGTTCAACCACAATCAAAGTGAAACATCAAGAAATTGAAATTGACAATCGTTGGGTTGTTCCATTTTCGCCATTATTACACTAGTCGACAAATTTCACACTTTTTTTTCTCCAGAGATGAGACTTATATTTTATGTTAGGTCAATGTTTCAGCATTCAAAATCCGTATTTTTTATTATCCTCTTATACCCTGTTTTTTTCTAGGACTATTTTAGTGAAAAAGGACCTTTTTCAAAAAACGGTTTCACATATGATGTCATAAAATCTGTACTGATTCGAATTTTTTCACATTTTTTTTCTCTGAAAAGTAGAATAGAGTACCTTTCCATAATAACCCAAATCATAAAAATCGGATGTCTAAAGAAAAAACTACAGCTGAAACGGTGAGCCCGAAATGCCAAAAAACACAGCATTTTGGTGACTTTTTCTACAAAAAAAGCCATTTATTTTAGAAAAAGTCTTAGACACCTGATAATTTTATTATTTTAAGTTATTGGTCATGATATGTAGATGCGATTTCTATATAACTTTATATTTTTATGATAAAAGATGACCGACTTATTGCATTTTTAGTAAAATTAGAAAAAAAAAATTTTTTTTTGGGAATTTTTTTTTCGTCTCTTTTAACTGCATTTAACCTTTGAAAAGTGGTTCACTCTTCTATAATTAATTTTTATTTTGAAAGTAGATGTTAGTAGCTTTCAAATAAAGTAACTTTGCGAAGAATTCGAGCTGCCCATTGAACACCACAAGCTAAATCCATCATGAAGAGTACACGGAAAATTATGATTTTTCCAAGTAAGGTAGCATCTCACAGTTTCAGCTGTAGTTTTTTTTTAGCCATCCGATTTTTATGATTTGGGACATTATGGAAAGGTACTCTATTCTACTTTTCAGGGGAAAAAAATGTGAAAAAATTCGAATCAGTACAGATTTTATGACATCATATGTGAAACCGTTTTTTGGAAAAGGTCCTTTTTCTTTAAAATAGTCCTAGAAAAAAAACATGGTATAAGAGGATAATAAAAAATACGGATTTTGAATGCTGAAACATTGCCCTAACATAAAATATAAGTCTCATCTCTGGAGATTTTTCATCGTCGACTAGTGGTAGTGTTTTGTTAAAGCACCATTATAAAGAAAAAATACTGTATTTATTTGGGAAAATCATAATTTTTCGTGTACTCTTCATGATGGATTCAGCTTATGGTGTTCAATGGGCAGCTCGAATTCTTCGCAAAATTGCTTTATTTGAAAGCTACTAACATCTACTTTAAAAAAAAATTAATTATAGAAGAGTGAACCACTTTTCAAAGGTTAAATGCAGTTAAAAGAGACGAAAAAAAAAATTGCCAAAAAAAAAATTTTTTTTTCTAATTTTACTAAAAATGCAATAAGTCGGTCATCTTTTATCATAAAAATATAAAGTTATATAGAAATCGCATCTACATATCATGACTAATAACTTAAAATAATAAAATTATCAGGTGTCTAAAACTTTTTCTAAAATAAATGGCTTTTTTTGTAGAAAAAGTCACCAAAATGCTGTGTTTTTTGGCATTTCGGGCTCACAGTTTCAGCTGTAGTTTTTTCTTTAGACATCCGATTTTTATGATTTGGGACATTATGGAAAGGTACTCTATTCTACTTTTCAGGGGAAAAAAAATGTGAAAAAATTCGAATCAGTACAGATTTTATGACATCATATGTAAAATCGTTTTTTGAAAAACGTCCTTTTTCACTAAAATAGTCCTAAAAGAAAAACAGGCTATAACAGGATAATACAAAATACGGATTTTGAATGCTGAAACATTGTCCTAACATAAAATATAAGTCTCATCTCTGGAGATTTTTCATCGTCGACTAGTGTTATCAAAAACGTATAAAGCCCACATTAACGTCGAGTATTGCAACTCAGTAAATTCAATAAAATATATCTGCAAATACGTCATTAAGGGAAGCGATATGGCGATTTTTGGAGTGAGAGCCGACAATGTGAATGACGAAATTTCACAATATCAAATGGGACGTTGCATTAGCAGAAACGAGGCAATATGGCGAATTTTCTCATTCCAAATTCACGAACGACACCCAACCGTTGACCATTCAGCAGTTCATCTAGAAAATAGTCAACGTGTTTCTAGACGAGTGAGCGAAGAGAGCGTGCCGGAGGCCGGCTAGTTTTTCTATAAAACGTTATTAATTTTGAAATTTATATTATGAAAATATAGTTAACATATCTCTTGGTTTAATTTTTAATTCAATTTTATTATTTGAAAATAATTATACAATCAAACCAACACATGGCGCAATCTGAATTAAATTAAGCATTCAAAAAAAAACCCGCCACATGAACTTCGATGTATCGAAAAATCTATGTATCGAAGTTAAAAATATCGAATACATCGATGTTTTTCCAGGAATAATATGCAGGTTAAAGGAAATTTTTTAGGAGGTAGAGTTATTAAAATCGTAAAATGTTGAAAAAATGGCCACCTTACTATATATATATAAAAAATAAAGTGCTACCATTATGAACAGATCACCAAAAATCCCTGGCCTTTCATCAACAAATTTAATTTGTTTATAATAAGTTTTGAAGAATTCCTATATATACAGGGTTCTCCACAACATATTTTTTCTTTTTGTCAACATACTTATGCTGCCCACTGTACACATTTTTTAAAGAAAAATCGCAATATGCTTAAAGTTCCATGACTTTGTAGCTTTTTTTTTATTATCGAGGTCAAATCAAAAATAAATTATATTAAAAAAAAACACGCACACAAAAAAAATATATAAAAAAAAATTTCATGTCAAAAAAAAAAAAAATAATAAACCAAATTCGCGTTTTTGGCTAAGCAGAATTTTGGACAGGGCTGGTGCCGCGTCTGCCTATGCTCTGCCAGATGCGCTCGAATCTCGTTGGAGCTGCCGTCGCCGACTGTGGCTTGGGCTCCAGATTACCATTGACCTGATGATAGCTTTCAATAAAGCTCTGCGCCGGCTGCGCTGCTGACTCCGCTTGCTGACGCTGCTGCGCAGTCGTTGTTAGCGCAAAAGCTGCGACGCTCGACGGCGCTCTAGACTTTGATTTCGATTTTTTTTTCGATTTCGACTTCGAATTGGTTTTTTGTCTGGCCTGGAGCTGCTGTCTCTGGTGACGATGCTTGTGCTTGTGACGTCGACGCGTCTGCTTGTGATCTCGTTCTCGCTTTCTGGACATCAACTGCTTGCGTTTGCTGGCCTTGATCGCGTTGCTCAGCATTTCCAGATGCTGCTGCTGCAGCTTTAGCTGCTGCTGCTCGTCCTGCGACTGCAGCGTTGGCGTTACCGCCATTGTGGCGGCAGCCAAGTCTAGAAGCTCGTCGTGTTCGACCTGGAAGGGCTGCGCCGATGGGTAGTCACGTCCTGTGGCATTTGTGGTCGTTGTTGTTGTTGTGGTGGTTGTTGTTGGTGTCGTTGCCGTTGTCGTTGTTGTACTAGGCGTCGAAGGATTCGTTATGATAATAACATTATCGCTGGACGGCTGCTGAAAAACGTTCTTTAGCAGCATAAACTTTTTGAGTAGACCACGTCCGGAGTCCGTCTCCTGTGCATCATTGGCGCGTCCTGCGCTGCGTCCCGCTGCAGCTGGCAGACGATAGCCGCTTTTGCGTGCCTGACTGCAGTGCAGGCTTAGCAGCAGCAAAGCCCATATCATAAGCCTTGATCGTTGCATCCTTTGTTTGAACTCTGCTCTTGGCCAGCTTGCGCGTCCATTTAGCACTGGAGCAGTTGTCTGCCTGAGTTTTATATGTCAGAGGCCAAAAGAATTTCTTACTACGGCTACTGGCTATGGGTCAAGTTGGCGTGCAGCTGTCCAGCCAAGCCAAGACACGGGCCTGCATTACCCATGCAAATTAGCCAATTGCGTGTCGGTCAGTCAAATTTGTGTACTCTATGGAAGGGCTAAGTAGGGTATGTTGATTCATTGAGAGTGTTTGAAAGGTGCTGGTGTGCATTAAGCCTGTACAGCACTTATGGAAGAGCAGAATTATTTGGTTAACTTTTTGTTGCAGCTGTTAGCTATAAAGATGTCATCTGCTTCTACATTGATTATTTCCAGAATCGGTCTTAATATTCATCGTAACCTTGGAAAATTAACAAAAAAAAAAGAGATTTATTTCAAGTTCCAGTTTATTATTGCTTTTCTCCTGGGTGCAACATGGATTAACATTATAACGAGTTACTAGACATTAGTAATGTATTTTGAAATTCTCGTTTTCATAGCGAATTCATTCCTGCTTCTAAGCGAAATCGAGAAAATGGTTTAAAAATATAAAACAAACAAATTTAGCTTAATCTTCTGTTAAAACAAAAAATATATTTAAATAAGACATTTCCATGTTGGCGTGACGTTACATTTGCATAAAAAAATTTTTCGAAAAAAGAATACAAAAAATTTTAAATAATACTTAAGTAGAATAAATGCAAAACTTTGCATGGATGGCGTTACGTAACAAAATATAATATATTATATATATTATATAATATATATCGGACTTGACTTGGATGTCACATATAGCCAAGGTTGTATAAACTGTCGCGAGTGGTTTAAAAATATAAAACAAAACGTTTTTGCTTAATCTTTTATTAATCAAAAAATGTACATTTTCAAATAAGCCATTTTCATTTCGGCGTGACGTAACGTTTGTACTACAATAAGTTACAAAAAAATAAGAAAAAAAACTAGAACTTTAAAAGCAAATTTTTGTGTACTTACGCTTAAGTTGCTCTGCGTTAAGTAAAAAAAAAAATAAAAAATCGCGCCTGGCGTTACGTTATTGAATTTGACTTGCATGTCACAAACAGCCAAATATGGAGAAACCTGTCATAAATATTTGAAAAACATTGAAGTTGTTGCTGAGTTTTCTATTGATAGAAAAAATTATTCAAATAAGTTATATCAATTGGCGTGAGTAAAAAATAAATAAAAAATCGCGCATGGCGTTACGTTACTGGTTTTGACTTGTATGTTACAAACAGCCAAATATGGAGAAACCTGTCATAAATATTTGAAAAACCTAGAAGTTGTTGCTTAGTTTTCCATTGATAGAAAAAATTATTTAAAAAAGTTATATCAATTGGCGTAAGTAAAAAATAAATGAAAAATTGCGCATGGCGTTACGTTATTGGTTTTGACTTGTATGTCACAAACAGCCAAATATGTAAAAACCTGTCATAAATATTTAAAAAACATAGAAGTTTTTGCTTAGTTTTCCATTGATAGAAAAAATCATTCAACTAAGTTACATCAATTGGCGTGACGTTACAAAAGAAAGAAAAAATAAATAAAATTTTGAAAACATTTTTTTTTCGTTTACCCACTTATATAACACTTAAGTAGCTTTGTATTTACTAAAAAAATATATATCAAAACTTCTCATGGCGTTACGTTATACCCATATATGGTTTTTGATTTGAATGTTGCAAGCAAGCTAAGTTGTAGAACCTGTCACATCGTGTGTGGCTTAAGTAAAAAAAAATAAGTGGCTAAATATTTATATGTAACTATTTCCCGTAAAATCTAGCTAGATAATATTTTATTGAAAATTCGCTGAACAGTCGTGAATTCGTTAAAAAATTTACGAGATTAAAATGTTCAATATCGCTGTGCTATGTGCAAAAATTAAAGAGATTTATTTTTTGGTTGTAGATAAACTTAAAAAAATCTAATCCAAAATTTACAAAAAATATTAAAAATAAATAGCCATAACCAGTGGCGGATCCACGGGGGGCTTTTCGGGCTCGGACCCCCTCCTTCGGGATCAGAAAACCCTAATAAAAATATTTTTCACAATTTTTTTTTGCTTTTCACTTACAGTTAATTCAAGGATAAAAAGACAAGGTTTAAAATCAAAATATCCGGGCTGAATAATAATAATAAAAATTATAAAAGATGGATTTCTCTGAACAGATTTCTCTGAAACCCACCCTTACCAAAATCCTGGATCCGTCCCTGGCCATAATCATTTTTAAATAATGTTTAAGAAAATGCCAACAGAGAAAAATTTATAGGCAACCAAAAAACAACTTGCAGCGTATTTTAAAGTCGTCATAAGCTAAAATTTTTCTATTTTTTTTGGTTTCTCTTAACTTTCTTCTAATTCTTTGGCCACATTTGGCAGTGCAATTAGCCATGAACGCTGCTCTTTGGTTTTGTTTCTGGGTCTGTCTAGGAATTAAGGCGGTTTTTATTTTTTGTTCTGGGCCTCTTGACAGGCTATCATTAGAGAGAGCGAGAGAGAGACCAAAAAGAGAGAGTTGTGAGTAGGGAGCGCGTGAGGAGAGTGAGAGCGGCGAGTTGACAGCTGCACTGACTGCGGTTGGGTTATCTATGACTTGCCTATAGCCTTGGGCGAGTAGTATTCAAGCATGTAAATCATGCAACTGGCGTAATGTATCTGCGAGATACACGCAGCTAAATGTACATGTGTGTGTGTGTATGTATCTGTATAGAAATGAAAGTTGTAGGCATAGTAAATCAAATCTAATAAACTCGACAATAAACATGCGCATATAAATCTCGGCTGGCATACGAAAAAGTGGCAAATCAAGTTGCAAGCCAAACAACACACACAGACAGTGTATCTTTGAGATACAAATGCTAAAGCAACAGCCAGCCAGGCATATTGTATAAATAAATAAATGAATTTATGTGCGTGTGTGTGTGTGTGTGTGTAGGTTGCTGTTGTTGTTGTTTTTACTTGCTGGGCATACTTTTTTATGTACATATTTATATTACATGACCACTTTTGCGGCTCTCAGTTCTTGGCTTTCTCGGCTTTCTCGACTGTGTTGCCATAGCCATGGCCATGGCCGCCATAGCCATAACTGTAAGGCCTTATGGCCTCATAGCTGTATCTGTATCTGTATATCCCCGTATCCATAACTCCATTTTTGCCATATGTATGTACTTGTATCCAGTATCCAGTATTCAGTATCCAGTATCTGTATCCGTATCCAGTCGTGCGTGTGATAGTGTCAGAGCAGTAGCTCGTTGTTGTTGTTGTTGCTGCTGTTGGTGCGTGCGCTGGCAAATAACTTTACCATAATTCACTTAAATCTTTTGGTTTAATCTTGAAAAGTGTTTCACATGCATAAAACGATGCCTTGTTCTCACACAGATACCTTTTAGGTATGTACACACATACACTCAGCTCTAAGCAGTTAAGGCATTCAAGCAGCTCAAAGATACATTCTCGCATTTACCACACACGTTAAAGCTGCTGCTACTGCTGCTGCACTGAAAGCCATAAAAATGTATATATTCATATATATATATAACATATAGCGTATATATTTACTATCTGCTGCACATACATACATACATACTCTGTGCTCTGTTGCAAGTCAAAATGTTTTCTTGTAATCAGCTGCAAAGTGTTGTGTCAATAGCTAGAGACGCCTCAACTCTCCAACGTCCTGGCCTTGACAGCTGCAGCAGCTCTGCACAGCAATTAGGATCGCATCCAAAGGCCTTAAAGCACTAAAGTCAAGTTTAAATGCGCGTTTAAGGACTAAATCCATAGTGGTTTGGGTCAGTCAGTCAGTCAGTCAGCAAGGATTTCAACGTGGCCAAAAATCAAACAGTTTTGCGAACAAAGCCACGCTTAAAAACACACACGCAAATAAACACACACAGATACACACACACACACACACACGCACACACACATGCACGCAAACAACATGCCAAAATGGCGTTTTGGCATTGCCATCGCTCTTGTAGTTGTTTGTATCTTTCGCTTTCAAAATACAAATCGATGTTGCAACTGTTGCAACTTTCAATGCATTTGTATTGTAGTATTTGTATTTGTAGACGTGCGTGTGTTGTGTGTGTGTGTATCTGTGTTTGAGCTGCTTACATTGTGTTAGTGTTTTGTGCGGTTGCTTATGTAACTTTGCACTGGTATGTAAGCATGTTCTATTGTAGCTGGGAAATTAAATAAAAAAATTTTGGGAAAATAAGTTTTGCTTTTGAGCAGATACAAATCATCGTATACTTGCCAATATTGAAGAATAACTTGGAATAATATTTATACAAGCTGACTGTACTCTAATGATAGATGTTTTGTTGTTGAGTTTCTCTAAATAATTTTCTCCAAATATATAGCTTAGTTGGGCAAAAGTGCATGTTGCCTCACAACGTGGCACAAAGGCATAAGTGCAAGACGAACAATAACAATCGGTAGCTTAAAATGCGTGGCTTTTTTAAATTATTAAAAAAAGAAATTTTCAAAATATTTTTAGTTGTCTAAGCACTAACTTAACTTAAAATAAAAAATTAAATTAAAAATTTAAAAACCCCGACACAAGAACTTAAGTAATTTCCCTTAAAAAAGTAAAAAATAATAAAGAAACTTAATGTTAAAGTACCTAAGAATCTATTAATAATTAAAAAAAAATACGTCGCGTTGGGGGACACCAACGTCGCACCTTTAATACAAAAAAAACTAAATTAAAATCACTGCAATCGTTCGGGAGTTATGATGCCATAGACAGACAGACAGACAGACACGTCATACTTATAACACCCCTCTTTTTGCGTCGGGGGTTAAAAATGAAATAGAGAATCTTTTCTTAGAGTCAAGTTCAGATAGAAATAGTTCGAATGAATGCTAAGTATAATTAAAACTAAAGAATTGTTTGGGATCAGTAGAATTCCTAATAATTAGAGAAGCCATAAAAGGAGCAGGTCTTTTTGAATTTCTGGAGATACTGATTTTCCAATTTTCTAGCAGGGCTTATGGGATAAGGTAAGGTTAAACTTCAACCGGTGTAACAATTGCAACCAGTACAGAGGTGTGACTGCTGAAGACGCGCAGAGGGGTATTATTCCCTCCGTGCCCGCCGGTGAAAGCAGTCAAGCCTTCCACCGTCGTTTGAGCTGGCATACCCATTTTGTTCCCAGTCCGAGCTTTTGCATTTTGTTCTTGGAACCACGAATTGCATTTTAAGCATGCTGCCAGGCACCTTTGTCCATGGCTCCAACGTAGCAGCACCAGACTTGGAAATCCGGATACTGCTGCGCTGTTGCCTCAGCTTGGCCGGGCACTGGCCCAAGCGTCGAGGGAGACAAGAGCCTGACTCTGGTTCTTGAGCCAATACACAGTCCATTGCCCAGCCGGCACCATCAGCCAGAGGATTTTCGACAGCCCTTATGGGATAAATTTACAAGCAATAATTTCGAGTCTGGACAGAAAGGGGATTGATATTCCCAAGACGTAAAAATAATTTTCAATTAATCGAGCCTTCGTATATATATATATATATTATATTTATATTAAAACTGCTTTGAGACGAGCTTCCATAACTTACAAAGCTCCCAACCTACTAAAAAGATTTACTTTGAAAAAGTTAATTTGGTACATATCGTCGGGCTACAAAAATCTGAAGTTCTTTCCAGCTATGACAAAATTTTTACAGTTTGACTTCTTTAGAGGCAATCCATACAAACAGACGGATAAGCAAGCAGATCAACATGACAGATGTATATGGCTTAATCGGATTTTCGGATCTTTATATGATCTTATATAAAACGTTTATCTCAATATAACCAGCATTAATCATTGCTTTTATTGTCGTTTTCCAAAAAAAGGCTACAGTTTTCAAAGTCTAAATATTTCTTCACGATTTGAACGTTCTTTGCTAATATCCTGCAGTTCGTAAGCCGGCTTATAAACTAGCTTATCCTTGGCCTCATCATACACTAACAGATCGGGATTTACATTAGTGTCGCTCTTATCCCCCAACGAGGTATATCCCTTGTCATACAAGCTGCAATATGGCAGCTCATTTTGAAGAATATAGTTCCATATATCATTATAGTTCCAATCAAGCAAGGGTAGAATGCGCGTTAGTGGGGGCCAACCCTTGTCAGTCGGCGACATATCTGTAAAATTAGCGCAGCAAGGATCGCTGCGACGACTGCCCAGCAATACCGCACGTACTTTTGGAAAATCCATCAAAGCATCTTCAACAGCCAACTGAAGCGATCCATGATGGCGATTTATTTGTATTTGGTTATATCGAGCAGAATCATCAATAAACTGCTCGATTTCGTCGAAGGGATCAAAGGACTTGACATACAAGATGCCAAGCTGTGGCTTTAACTGCATCTTCATTATAATGTCCAAGAGCACTGTGGAGTCCTTGCCGCCATTGAAGCACAATATTAGCTCGTCTGATTTGAAGATCTTTAGAGCACGCTTCATAATGTCACTGGTCTGCTGGAGCTTAAAGGCGTTTTCTTTGGCTCCTGGTCTTTGAAAAGTTTTCACATAGCAACGGCTTTGGATATGAGGACGAAAAAATTTGTAAAAAGTATTCAAAATTTTCATTTTAATTTTTTTTTGTGTGTAGATTGAATGAAAACGAAAATATTGTGAGCAGGTAACTTGGACTTAAAAAAAATATTATAGTTTTCCCGGCCTTTATAAATTTTTAATTTTTTATGAAGCGCTTAAAAACAAAATAAAGACTTAGACATGATATTTATTCTGCAACCTGCGAGTTTTAATATTAGAAGAATAGTAATAATATAATTTAGTAACTTTAATTCAATGAAATGCAAAAATATTTGTTTTTGATAGTGAATATCTTTTTTAGCTTTTATAATATAAATAAAAATCAATAAAATATTTCTCGAATATTTATTTTAATGGCAATCATCCCATAATAAGGGTTATAATGCAACATTTATGAAAAAGTAAGTCACTATACACTTAAAAACCTTTTGTGTGGTATCATTTAGATTACTCTATATATATACAATATTAAAAAAAAAAGACAAGTAGATTCTATGATATAACACGCCCACTGAGGTCGTTTGGATAAAGGCGTTTTAGGCATCTTCTTGGTTTATGACCGGTTAGGGCACATGCAAGCGAATTTGCTGACGTTTTATTCGAACGTCTCGTGAAAAGAGGATGCGAATTAGGGTCCCAGGCACCATGGGGTCGGACCCTACATTCAAGACTTATTTGACGTACAAAAATTGTATTAGGAACTTAAAACTAGAACTTAAAACAGAAAATGCAAATATGCTGTGGCATCTAAGCCAGCTCAATGACGTCATAATCAGCGTTATTAAAACCAAGGATGTTCCCAAGAAAGTAGAAAGCACAGGTCAAAAGCTGAAACAGCTCAAACAGATTATGAAAGACGACCGGAAGCTTCTCTCTACACTATTGCCTGCATCAAGAGAAAAACAGCTGTGCGTACCAGCTGTGGCAATAATGACGTCACACAGCTTTAAGTATGTTTATTAGCTGTATTATGAATTGAAAGATTATTTGCTCACTACGGATAACGCCTATGTACGCCAGTCCTATCTGCAGACAATGAAACAACTCAAAATATTAGATCAACTGTTGGACCAAGAGCTATTGTTTTGCAGAGAACGGCATGAAGAAAACTTATGGATTGTCATCAAAAGAGTGCGCAAAAAAAATTTTTTATTTTTGGGAGCTTCTGTTCAAGTCAGAAGAAAAATGTAATTTGTTTGAAGATTTTAACAGCGAAAATTTTAACCAGCAACACCTAAAAACGCATCTGCAAGAACTTCACAAATTGGAAAAAGAATTCTATATGAGTCACGAGTTTCAAATAATTTGTCTATACGGAATTCGGTCTCATCTAGTTCAAAAATTGCATTCGTTTAACGAAAAGGCTTTGAAACATTTTTTTTATCTCTTAAAAGAGAAGCCAAAACGAAACCTACTAGTTGAGAAGATTTCCTTATGTGACAAGAAGATTGATAGTTCTTTTGGAACTTTTACGAAACGCGGTGACTCTGTGCTGTGATTACTTACAAAGATATTGACATTCGGGTTTTAATGCGCTATGATTGGACAAGATTGTCTGAGCAACTATTGGGAATCCTTAAACTATACTAGCTTATAGCACTTTTTGAAAACGAATTTCCAAATTTTAAGCGATATATGGTACGAACTTTTTAGCAGAACAATTAAAGTATCACAAATTCGATATTCGTTGAAAAAAAATTTTAATAAATTTTTGTAGTAAAATACTGAAAGTTTTTGCCCATTTAACAAAAACCACAACTACCACTAAAAAAGATGATAAATGTAGCATTTTTAAAAATAATAAAATAAACAACAATAAAATTCTAAAAATCAAAAACTGCTACTACTTAAGTAATGCACTTGAACCAGTTATGAATTATAATCTTTAGTGTATAAATAATTGTAATTGTAGATGATTATGCGCGGCAAGTATAAAAAATACTAAATATGGCTAGCTCTGCTTGATTTTTAAGGACTATGCGGAATAAGGCAAGCAATTCTTCAGGTGTTTCAAAACGTTATATGGCCTAAAGGTTTTAGAATTTCTGAATATCTTCTGAAGTAAATTTTTATAGAGCCAAACATTTTACAGGGTGATTGAAATTTCTTTAAATGTATGGAGTAGTGGTGGAGAAACATCGATGTAGGCGAACCTTGGCAATATACGACGATCTGCCCTATAGGAACTATATTATATAGTCAACTGATTTTGTTCAAATTTGGTATTGGCAAGTTTTTTATAGTTCCTAAGCACTGTACTAAATTTAATCAAAATCGGAATCGCATTTTATCGATGCTCGGAAAAAATAAAAAATATTGATGCATATAACATCGATGTTACTTCCAGCACTAGTAAAAACCAACCATCTGATAATAATTACACCGGCACACAAAAAAAAATTTTTGTTCTGTACACCGGACGCCACCTACCTACGGGCATGTTTTTCGACCCGCTGAATCCGAATTTTGAGTTAGTTTTGGCCGGTCACCCCCCAATTTCGAGTAAATTGCAAAAAATCCTAAAAAATAGCGAAAATTTGATGTTTTCGTTACAAAAAAAATTTGTGGATATAGGAAACGCATAATTTTTATGTATTCTGATCCGTTTAATACTAATTTCATATGTACTTAGACAATAAGCCGTTTTATATTCAAGAAAATTGTAAAAAAACCCACAAAAATTGCAAAAATTGCAATAAATCGGGATTATCTTGATAAAAAAAAATTTGCAGGCTCGGATCGAAAGAGATTTTCATGTCATTTGATCTGCTCAATTCGAATCTACAATAACTCGGCCCATCTTCCCCAAAACTAAAATTGCATAAAACCGATAAAATAGTAAAAAATTACAGTTGAAAAAAGTGAAAAAATGATCATTTTTAGTGGCGCCCCTAAGTAGGCAACGCTTTTGCTAATAAAATTGTCGTTTTTTCACTTTTTTCAACTGTAATTTTTTAATATTTTATCGGTTTTTATGCAATTTTTTGAGTGTTTGAGGAGGATGGGCCGAGTTTATTGTAGATTCGAATTGAGCAGATCAAATGACATGAAAATCTCTTTCGATCCGAGCCTGCAAATTTTTTTATCAAGATAATCCCGATTTATTGCAATTTTTGCAATTTTTGTGGGTTTTTTTACAATTTTCTTGAATATAAAACGGCATTTCTAGTACATATGAAATTAGTATTAAACGGATCAGAAATACATAAAAATTATGCGTTTCTATATCCACAAATTTTTTTTGTAACGAAAACATCAAATTTTCGCTATTTTTAGGATTTTTTGCAATTTACTCGAAATTGTCACCCAAAACTATCAAATTCGAGCTCAGCGGGTCGATGCCCGTAGATTGTGCGAACAAAATTTTTTTGTGTGCCGGTGTTATTTTGATCTAAATAACTTATGGTATGCCAGGCCAGATCTACGCGAAAAACTTTGAGATACCCTATATATAAAGTCACTTCCCTCTATTGCACTAATTCCTTGCTTCCCAGCACTTTTCTTGAAAATTTTTAAAAATTTACAAAGTAGTTAAGTGCAGTTTTATATGGAATTTAGGTAGTCAAGTTTCCAAACTTGATTCGTGAATCATTTTTCAAAGCTGGGATTGATTTAGTTGCGTCATTTGAAGATGGAATTTATATTTGCAAAAATATCTAAATAGTCAACATATTATTTAGAAAAACTTTATTTTGGAAAACGATAACAGCTGCGGCGACAGATTTAGATTTGTCAAAGCGACTTAGAAATTTTTCCAAGCGTTTCTGATGGTTTCTACTGTTTGGAAATATTTAAACTTTTGAAAATACTTGGATTGGAAATAACGAAGTGATAGGGGTGCCACAGAAAACCAATTCGATTCAATTTCGATGCAATTGCAATTCTTGGTGCCACAGACATGGCAACCACAGACATAACAACTGTATATCTGAAGATTGGCAACAGAAACTTACATTTTGTCAACATTTTAAGCTTTCAAAAACTGTAACTATTTTTTTTTTTTTAAATCAACAACATATAGTTCTGTTATACCTTATGTAATTGTTCTATTTTTTAAGTTTTAGATATGTACACGATGCGCCAGAGAAACTTACTTATTTGAAAAAATTCCCGCGCGGTGTGTTGGGTTGGTAGAGGGCGAGAGAGGGCACATCTGGAGGGGAAATTCCCAAGGTTGTTTTTTCCCTCCCCTCCCTTCAGTCAGTTGCCATCATGCTCTGGTCTAGAGATCAGCGGGCCTTCGCAGTCGAGAGCTTCTTTTCTAACGTCGCTCACTTGTTGCTACGCAACGTGCCTTCCGCGCTCGCTTTGAAATTCCTCCTCACAGACTCGTTCCTGGCCGTAATTCGATTCTGTCGTGGGTTAACTCATTTCGGGAGTGTGGAAGTGTCGCTAAACCCAGAAATGGACTTCAACGGACCATCAGAACTCCGGAAAATGTCGAAAGAGTGAGGCAGTCAGTTGTGCGTTCTCCCCGGCGTTCGGCTCGCAATCACGCAGCTGCTATGCGAATTTCTGAAACCACTGTTCGACGAATTCTCCATGAAGACCTTCACTTTCATCCCTATAAATTGGCTGTTGTGCAAGAATTAACTGTACAACTGGACAACCTGCCTGAAGACGCGGTCGTTTTTTTCAGTGACGAGGCTCACTTCCACATTTCCGGCTGCGTCAACAAGCAAAACATGCGTTATTGGTGTGGTGTAAATCCACGTGAGCGTCACCAGAAGCCACTTAACTGTGAGCGAGTTACTGTCTGGTGTGCGATGTCGGTAATCGGAATAATTGGTCCTTATTTTTTTTGAAGAAAACGAACGCGCAGTTACCGTGAATGGAGCTCGATACAGGAACATGATCGAGGAATTTTTTCTTCCAAGACTCGAAGAAATGGACGTTACGAACGTGTGGTTTCAGCAAGATGGAGCCACAGCACACACAGCACGAGACTCAATGAATTTGTTGCGACACCATTTCCCCGACCGCCTCATCTCTCTCAGAGGCGATTTCTTTTTATGGGGTTATTTGAAATCTCTGGTTTATGTCGATCGACCACGGACCATAGCACACCTCAAGAACAGCATTCGCGACGCCATTGCCAACATACCGATTGATATGCTGCAAAGAGTGGATACGAATATCAAAAATCGACTTCATCAGTGTATGCGCAATGGGGGTCGCCATTTATCCGATGTAATTTTCAAGAGTGCATGAAAAAAAATTGGGTTATTGATTTCTTAAATAAAAAAAATTAAAACAATAATTGAAGTACTTTTGTTTTCATTGACCTTTCAAATAAGTAAGTTTCTCTGGCGCACCCTGTATACAAATTTGAATTTAACAAAACTTTCAACTCGAATAAAATGCATTGTATTATATAAAAGCCTATATATATAGTAGTGAGAGTGTGTTATGTATAAACCAAAGTGATAAAAAAAAACAACGCCATTTTGTGAATTTTTTAGTCTACGGCTTGGAGTGCTTGGCAAATATCTTAGGTCTATTACACTGGCCTACACTTATTTTGGTGCCTAAGATTTTAGACCTGATTTTGGGTATATTTTGTGAGCTGATACGAAAATATTAGTCACATTTTTCATATCAGCTCTCGTTTTTAAGAAAGAATAAAAATATACATTTATTAAAAAATATTAATTTATTTGGAAATTAGACATCAAGAAAATTGCTTTTCAGGGATTTCTTTGAGTGAGATTGTCCTGGACAATCACGCATGAGTCCCCAAAAATAAGCAGCCATCATATGAATATCCCATCTGCCTTGGTACCGGTGCTCCATTGTTTTTATATCTTGGTGGAAACGTTCACCTTGTTCTTCGCTGAAAGATCACTAAGCTCACCTTGAGAAAAAGTTTTAGGACTTGATGTATCTTCACAGCAGTCGGAATCATCATCTGTCACGAAAAAATATTTTCTGCATATGCCTACTAAGATCTTTCCAATTGTAATTAATTTTTTTAGTGAAATTCGATATTTATTCCCTTAAGTTCCGATTGTAATGAAACTCGAAAGTTACGTCAAAAAAGCTTTTTAAAGTAAATGGGGTAAGTTTCAAGTTGATATAATGATAGGTGTGAAAGAAAACACGGTGAATCGTTTGCGGGGGTTGGGGGGTCCACATCAATCAAATTTGGTTATGGATTTGTTCATTAGAGCCACATGAATCAGCTTACCAAAATTTGTTATTCGAGGCCACTTGTAACCATAATTATGTAGAGTCAAATATTGACGCAGTTTGATTATTTTTGACTATAGCTTTTGCAGTATTTGTCCGATTTTCATTTTGGATACCATAACACATCACTTTATTCAATTTCAGAAGAAAATATTAAACGGTGTGCCCAAGAACCGTGCGGAAACGGGCTAAGATATTGACATGATTCAACAAACTTCATCTTCTGAGGATATATGCCCACCAACTGGTAACGTTTGGTGTTTCCAGCTCTTCTACTCTCCGAGATCTAGGCGTTCATTTGGACGGACGGCCATGGATCGATCGCTACCCGAGGTTATGATAAGCATTTATGTATAAAGGACTTGGGGTGTGCAGCGCTTCCTTCTGTCCATTACATACATTGCACAATTCTAGTATACCCTTTGAACTTTACGTACAGGATATTATAAAATAAATTATACATATGTACACACTCTTGTAGAGGTCTAGCAGAGTAAGTGGTTAGGATGTCAGTTGGGACTTAGCGTCTCAACCCACTAAGGCCAAGAATAAGCCCTTTGTAAAACTAGGAGTAAGTGATAAGAATATGAAATAGACTGGAAAAAGTAGGGGCAGAGGAAAAGTAGGATTAGAACCCACAACCTTGGTAGTAAAGTGCTTTGCCGCTAATGGAAAAAATAAATATGTTCACACTGTTGGAAATGTGCCCTGTTCACAATACACCTTTGGTCAATAATACATTACATAAGTTGTGGTTGGAAATGCATTTTTGCACTTTATACATTTTTTGCGCACGCACTATTTTTTTCTTCAGTTACTATAAACAAAAAAATGGGAAAAGATTCAAATTCAAGCTAATATTTAATGAATTTGATTCATTATTTTTAATACAAATTGTATGGCCCCGAATCAGAAGACAAGCGAAAATTCCCTTGTTTTCTAGAAGCTTCACAGCTTTTTGAACAAGACAATTATTCATTCCCTTGGCCTAACATTACGTATACGGCAAGTAATTTCAAGAAAATGTTAAAAATAAAATTCTTTGAAGACAAAATAAAATTCCCTAATAATCTGTCTACAGATCTGGATCCTGTAGACCTTGAACATGATAAGAGCTAGAGCAACCAAATTTTCGAGTTAGTACATAACGCCCATAGGGCTATTATAAACTTAAAAAAAAAAAAAAAATAAGTTTACAAAATGAGTTCGGGCCCATAGGCGGTCAAAAAATGGTCTTTGAGCATTATTTATTTGTTTGTGAAGATGTCGTAGCTAAGTGCGGCGGTCAAAAATTGTTTTTGATATTATATAGAAATCGATAGAAATATAGAAATCGGTTCTGGAAATTATTTTTTTGTTGTTGTGATGGGTATTCCAAAGTATTCCTCACCCGACTGAACGACTAGGAATCGAGAGAAGATTAACCATATGCCAACTATCTCATTAGGAGAAACATAGAACTGTTTAACAAAAATTTTTTGCGTAACCAACTGGGCTTTTAGATATCAAAATAGTGGATCCTTTTGTTTTAAACTTTTTTTAGTTTGTAGCTCTAAAGTTTTAATTTTAAGCTCAGAATGAAACTTTTTAAGTTACAACGGCTTGAGTGCAGAAATAGATAATATTTGAAAAAACAACAATTACTGCCAAGGTAGAAATATAAATAGCTTACCTCTTGTATTGCCTTTCTCTGCTAAAACTTTTTAAAACAAAGATTCACTCTTATCTTTAATTAATATTCTGTCAATCAAAAAGAGTTCTAATTTGGGTACAAAGTCTTGTGTGAACCTCTTAAGTAACAAAATGGTTACCTTTTTAAAAGGGTATCCCATCAAAACCAAAAAGTGTGGAAAGTACTCTCTAGTCCTGGGAAACGCGTCAACATTTCTGTTTAATGGATTAAATGAGTCTTCGCAGCTTCTCGGTTTGTTTTGTCTAAAAATGTTAAAGAAAATCTCCCAATTTGTGCAAGAATTCTCTGATAGCTGGCACATTGCAGGCTTGGGAAGATGATGGGCTTTATAGATGTAGATGGTAGATACTGTGAGATGATGAAGAAATTCTTCTTTCACTTACTTACATAGTGTGATAGTGTGACGCTTTTGCCAGAAGAAGGTTATACCTTTTTAGCCATCATAGCACGTCATCAGCAGACTAAAACCATGCCAGATGATGATCTTTATCATCTGGAATTGGACTAGCTTTTAATCTCTAGGGCTCATTAGTTGTTTATTTTCTCAGTGTTGTCTTCTTCACACAATTTTTATTTTAAGCGCTAGTTTTTTTTTGTTATTCTTATGTCAAGCAATGTGAATTGTTTTCGCGATGAAGAACCCGCTAAAAATAATATTGAAATTTATAGAATCTTGATTCACGTCGCCAGCTAACTAGAACCATGCCAGATGATGAACTATACCGTCTGGAATTGAACTAACTTTCAAACTCTAGAGCTCACTAGTTGCTTCTTCGTGTAGTCTTCTCCACACATTATTATTATTACATCTTAACTTTAAATGCTAGTTTATTTATTTAGTTTTAAGCCAAGCTGTATGAGCTTAAAGATTTTCAAGATGAAGAATCTGTAAAAAATGAACATTGAAATTTGTAGAATCTTGATGCACGTCAACAACAGACTAGCACCATGCCATATGATGAACAACATTATCTGGCATAAGACTAGCTCAGTAGCCTAGGGCTAGTTTCTCAGTGAATTCTTTTCCACATAATTATCTTTTAAATGCTGCTTAGTTAATTTATTTAGTTTTAAGTCAAGCAGTGTAAAGTATTTTCGAGATGAAGAATCTGCCATAAGTAACATTGAAATTCATAGAATTTTGATGCACGTCATCAACAGACTAGAACCATGCAACCAAATCATCTGGTATTAAACTACCTAAGTAGCTCTAGTGCTAAATAGGTGCTAAGCTTCTCAATGCAGTCTTCTCCACACAATTATTATTATTAACATTTAACTGAAAATGCTAGTTTATTTATTTAGTTTTAAGCCAAGCTGTGTGAACTAAAAGATTTTCGAGGTGAAGAATCTAAAAAAAAATTAACATTGAAATTTATAGAATCTTGATGTACGTCATCAACGGAATAGAACCATACCATATCATGAACCACATCATCTGGCATTAGACTAGCTCAGTAGCTCTAGGGCTCAATAGGTGCTAAGCTTTTCAGTTCAGTTTTCTCGAAACAATTATTAGTATTAGCTATCCACTTTAAATGCTAGATAATTTATTTAATTTTAAGCCAAGCAGTTTAAAATATTTTTGAGATGAAGAATCTGCCAAAATTAACATTGAAATTCAAAGAATCTTGATGTACGTCATCAGCATCATCTCGAATTAGACTAGCATAGTAGCCTAGGGCTAATTGCTTAGTTTCTCAGTGCAGTCTTCTCCACATAATTATCTTTTAAATGCTGCTTAGTTAATTTATTTAGTTTTAAGCCAAGCAGTGTAAAGTATTTTCGAGATGAAGAATCTGCCATAGTTAACATTGAAATTCATAGAATTTTGATGCACGTCATCAACAGACTAGAACCATGCAAGATAATGAACCATATCATCTGGTATTAGACTACCAAAGTAGCTCTAGTGCTAAATAGGTACTATGCTTCTCAGTGCAGACTTCTCCACAAAATTATTATTATTAACATTCATTTTTAAATGCTAGTTTATTGATTTAGTTTTAAGCCAAGCAGTTTAAAGTATTTTTGAGATGAAGAATCTGAAAACATTTAACACTGAAATTCATGGAATCTTGATGCTCGTCATCAACAGAATAGAACCATACCATATCATGAACCACATCATCTGGCATTAAACTAGCTCAGTAGCTCTACGGCTCAATAGGTGCTAAGCTTTTCAGTTCAGTCTTCTCGAAACAATTATTAGTATTAGCTATCCAGTTTAAATGCTAGATAATTTATTTAATTTTAAACCAAGCAGTTTAAAGTATTTTCCAGATGAAGAATCTGCCCAAAATTCACATTGAAATTCATAGAATCTTGATGTACGTCATCAGCATCATCTCGAATCAGACTACCATAGTAGCCTAGGGCTAACTGCTTAGTTACTCAGTGCAGTCTTCTCCACACAATTATTATTATTAACTCCCTTTTAAAGCCAATTTATGTATTTAATTTTAAGTCAAGCAGTGTGAAGAACAATATTTTCGAGATAAAGAATCTGCCAAAATTAACATTGAAATTTACTTAGTGTCGTGATAATCAATTGACTTGGATTTTTGTAGCTTGCCCGTTTTAGTTGAGTTTAAATGTCTGCTGTATGGAAAACTTGTATCTTACGCACTTCATTTGAAAAGTATCTTACGGATTGACACATAAGTTTGTCAACTTGTTACTTTATTTGTGGTTGTTATTGCTGTTGTTGTTGTTGATGTTGTTTTTGTGGCTGTTTATATGAAATTCAATTATGAAATTTTCTATTAACTTAAAAGCTTCTTATATTTATTTAATTTCTTATTGTTGTTGACTGTGCGTTGTTTGCTTTTTGCTCTTTACGCTTTGCACTTCGGTTTCGTTGATGTCTTCTTCTTCGTCTTCGTCTTTGGTTTTACGCTTCTTCAACTACTTTGTGTTCTTCTTCGCTCTTGTTCTTACAACTTACTATGTCTTCATTTGGTATTCCATTTCCCTTTTGCGCTTAACTCTTGTTGTCAACTTTGTTGTCGTTGTTGTTGTTGCTGTTGTTGCTGTTGTTGTTGCTGTTATTAATATTATTATCTTTGTTATTATTGTTAGTTAGTTCTTGTTATTGCCTAAGAATGTTGCCATCAATTAGAGACGCACATTGAATCCGCAGCAGCCACCTTCAGTAGCTCGAAAGTCAGGCACTTAGTAACCATATGTGTGTGTGTGTGTGTGTATGTATATATGTATGTGTCTATAAACACATACCATACATATATAAAATTTGCCAGATATCTTTGTCAGTTTGTGCTATTCTTAGGGTCTCGAAGGGAAAGCGGAGATACAAAGTCAATGCATTGCATATGTCTCACTGTCTTCTAACCACTTGAGTTATTTGCCAAATTGCTCTTTGAGTGTTGCGCTGCCGAATCCTTTGATTGGCACAGTGGGCAAAATTTCATTTTAATGACACTGAAAAAAACACGTAACAGCCAAAATGGATGATAATAATAAAATGTATAAGTAGATTTGATGATTTTATTAAAATTGCGAGATAAATCCAATTATGGGTTAGACCTCATAGGCTTCGGACTTTCTGAGGCCAGAGTTTCTTTTATATTTTTTAATCCTTTTTATATAGGGATCTTATCGCAGTGACACTTTTTTTTTCCGAAAAAGGGTTCCTTGCAAAGAGGTGGGGCACTGCGACCAAAAGGCCTTTTGTACCATACTCTCTGAAGAGTCCGATAGGCAAATTTTCTGTATATGGTATCTAACAGTGTGGTGGCCAGATAGGTAAGCTACCAGGAGTTTAAAATCCGGTTTGCCAAGACATTTTGTCTTCTTCGCATCCAGAGGTTTGACAAGCACTTTTGCTTGACGAAGTCCCGGAAGGAAGAACCAGTATCTACTATGTTCTCCTGCAGCCCATTTGTTTATTATGGTTTTGCTTGTGGACCAACCAATACCACAAAACGGCGCAGGAGATGTAGTCAGTTACCCAACATAGCACGACTTTGTTCCGCTGTGACATAATAAGTATTTACTTATTATAATTTCCATATTTTTTTGATTCAGTATATGTCAAATGTTTTTTGTAAAAACAACATCTAAAGTATTACTTATATTTTAAAATATTGACTATTTGTTAAAGTAAGGTGTGTGTTCAAAAAGTAAGGTGACTTTGAATTTTTATGAAAAAATATTTATTTATTCATTAATATTTATGTTGTCCCCTTCAAAGTAATTCCCTTCAGATACAATACACTTATGCCAACGGTTTTTCCAATCCTCAAAGCACTTCTCATAAGCACTTTTCGGTATAGCCTTGAGCTCTTCCAGCGATGCAGTCTTTATCTCTTGAATCGTTGCAAATCTCCGTTCTTTCATAGGTCTCTTTAGTTTTGGGAACAAGAAAAAGTCACATGGGGCCAAATCCGGTAAATATGGTGGCTGAGGCATGATTGTGGTGTTGTTTTTGGATAAAAAATCTCTCACAAGCAAAGATGAGTGAGCAGTGGCATTATCGTGATGTAAAAGCCATGAATTCTTTTTCCACAATTCTGAACGTTTTCTTCGTATTGCTTCTCGCAAACGGCGCATAACTTCTAGATAATACCGTTTATTGACCGTACGACCATATGGTAAGAACTCCTGATGCAACACGCCATGGTAATCAAAGAAAACAGTGAGCAAAACTTTGACATTTGATCGAACTTGGCGTGATTTTTTCTGTCTTGGCTCTTCTGGCCGCTTCCATTGGGACGATTGGGCTTTGGTTTCGATATCATAACCATATACCCATGATTCGTCACCAGTTATGACCCTTTTGAGTAAATCTGGATCGACGATGACGTCATTCAACAGCTCTTGAGCGATGTTCATGCGACGGTTCTTTTGGTCAAAATTTAGCAATTTCGGAACAAACTTCGCTGACACACGTCTCATGCCCAAAACGTTAGAAAAATTTCATGGCACGAGCCAAGCGATATACCGACATCCTCAGCAACTTCTCTGATAGTGATTCGACGATTTTCCAAAACAATTTTCTTCACTGCTTGAACGTTTTCATCAGTTGTTGACGGGCTTGGGCGTCCAGAGCGAGGCTCGTCATTGGCATCTTCCCAGCCATCTTGGAAGAGTTTGTACCACTTGTAAACATTTTCTTTACTTAGAAAAGTTTCACCGTATGCTACCGTCAACATTTCAAGTGTTACGGAGCACTTAATTTTATTTTTTACACAAAATTTGATGCAAATCCGTTGATCCATATTTACGATAACAAAAAATCGCCGAACACGCAAAACACTTCTAACCTTTACGCCTCCCACAACCAAACAAAAAATGCCATTCACTTGAAATTCGGTACAGATGTTCGGGAAGAGTGTACAAACACAACAAAATAAAAAAATCGATAATTGAAAATACGTTGCCCGCGAAATTTGAAAATTCCTTACTTTTTGAACACACCTCGCATTTTTTAATTCGAATGAAAAGAACAAATTAAATTCTGAATTTATTTTTGTTAATCATACTTTACGAAAATTATAATCGATCAGTTGTTCTCAAGAAACGTTTATACTTTAATAGTTTCTTTTTTGATTTTTTTGATAACTTCATAAAGCGCTGGAACCACTCGCGACACGTTCTTTCACTAATAGTATCATCACCATAACTACTTGAAATAACCCGATGAGCCTCAGCCGCCGTTTTGTTCATGTTGAAATGAAAAAGTAAAATCTCCCGCAAATGACGTGAATTCGGTTTATAAGTTGACATATTTAATTAAGTGTAACTATATGACGCAAACAAAAATTAACTAATATCGATGTAAAGTTATATTTATCGATGTCAAAACTGATGGAAAACAGCTGTGATTTATTTATTTGAACTATTACTGGCTACAAGCGCCATCTTTTGTAAAACGGCGGGAACAACGTTGTAGACCTTATACATTTTCCTTTCTCTTTAGTGGATCCATGTATTTTCGAGTCCGGAACGAATACCTCATTTAAAATTTGCATGAAAAGATTAAGAGAATATGAAGGAATATTTGAAATATTATTTGAGTTCAATTCAAACTTCAATATTTTGCTAGTTCGTTTTGGATCAAAATATTCGAAACCAAATTTTATTCCCTTTTTTCAGGAGCTGACAATTTGGTATTATTCTTTTAACATTTTTCAAATTTGTCTTAATCTACCAACGTCTTCATATCATGTAAGATAACTGATTTGTTTCTCCCAAATTTTTTATTTTTGGTAATTTTTATGAACACATTTTTATGAACTATTTTTTCTTGTTTTCTCTCGCTTGCGCATTTGGAACTTGATGTGGTCTTAATTTTTCTTACACCCTTTTGCAAAAAATTAAAATTTCAGTGTGGCCACATCAGCTGAAAAAAATATAAGCATGAGGTAGAGCTCCTGATTTTTCTAATGATAAAATTACCGAAAGACTTTTTCTAATATATCAAAAAGTTGTTATTAATTATTAATAATAATTATTATCATTCTTGAACTTATGATATTATTATTATTATTTTATAGCTAGAAAAATTTTGAAATTTTATTTGAAGGAATATTTATTTGTAAGCCGAAGGTTAGTTTCTTAAAGTTAAATTATAAAGTCGACATAAAAAGCAGGAAGTCCTTATTGTTTAATTTTTTTAATTTTATTTCCAACCATTATGAGTGATAATCTGATTTATAATAAACACTAAAAATAAAATAAATAAAAACTTTTATTGTAATTAAAAAAATTTTTTTTTTGTTTGAAATTAAAATTTATACACATTTTTAGTTTAACAAAATATCTTGATTAGCTAGCTTAAAATTTGATTTAAATTTTTATGAGGAGAAATAACAAATGAATTCCATTTTGATTAAAAAATTTTTTTTAAATCCAAAAATTTTTTAATTTTTATATATTCTTATTCACATGAAATCATTGAATAAAATTAACATTAAATCTTTACCCACTTTTAGAAATGTCTACAAAACAGCTATCTATACATATTTTCTTATCGATAACTCTTTAAATAATCCAAAATTTACAAAAAAAAGGCTAACATCTCTACCAGATATCATCAAAATCTAAGAAGAGCAAATTTTATAGAAGAGGAAAATATATTTTTATATAGGTTCGAATGTACATATTGCTACATAGAAAGAAGAAAAACGAATAATTACATTCATTTCATACTCTCTTTCAGCGACGCCTGATTCATGAACATCAGATGTAGTATTTAAAAACATATAAAAAAAACTTCGGACTTAGAAAAATCCTTTTACAGCTCGCTTCCGCCCCAGAACGACAATTTACTTCTAGAAAATTATTCGAAAATTGTAGTTAGCTTTTTGTTTTCTCCAATACATCTTTAAAAATATTACTGACGTCCGATTGCAACCAAAAAAAATGGAGTACATGCTCTATAGATGGAACCATTAGGATTGTGTTTTTACCTGATATAAAACGTGTACCTGGTAAGTCGTTCCAATCATCCAATCTTAACAAAAAAATTTGGAAATAAAAATTTTAGCTTACCTCGCTATTTCAAAGAATATTCTCTGAATTATCTTATCGTTATTTTTGAGTTATCGATCATTTTAAAAATACACAGCATTTAGTCACTCCATTCTAAAAATGCCTAAAAATGATGCCAATTTGACCATTGTGTCCCATTTCGGTTTGGTTTATGGCCAAGTGTCTTGGCTGTTGTTGCATTTGATTGAAATGTTTTTAGACCAAATTAAAATCGATCTGCTTAAAATTTTAACAAAACGCATTATTTCATTAGGCTTACCAGCAATGGCAGCCACAGCAGTAACCGCAGTACAAACAACAACTGACTAACAGACTAGCTGGCAATGGCTTCAACGTTGCGTATGCTTAATATTTTTGGTTTACTTAGCCAAATGAAGTGCAAAATGTTGGCCTGGTTGGCTCTGGTAATGGTATTTTGTGTGTATGTGTGTATCTGTGTGTATGCATGTTGATGTTATGTGCTCATGTGTGTGTGTGTGTGTGCTGTGTATCTGTATCTGCAGCTAATAAGTCGTCAATGCCCAATGCGAGTTATTTATGCTCTTGTTGTTGTTGTTGTTGCTGTTCTTGTTATTATTTGCTTTCTCTGACGCTTATTCTGCTTCTTTTTCTTGCTCCACATCATCCTCTTCGCTTTCTCTTTTTACCACACTCTACTGCTATTGCTCAGTTGATACGCTCAGTTGATATGCAAAGCGCAAATTGAAAACTTTTTTGCCAGTCCGGAAACTTATCGCTGCCTCATTTTCATACTCCGACTCGCAAATAAACAAACTGCAAATAAGCAAAACCCGTAACAGCAGCAGCCGGAGACGGAGACGGAGCCGGAGCAGTACCGTTCTCCGCCATTTACCTCGCTCCTGTTCCCCCCCAACCGACCCCACCGCATCCTGCCAAGACATGCAAATGCTTATGTATTATGAAGCAGTTGTTGGCGCGATGGATGGTGCGGTTGGGGTACGGTTCTGGTCCAGGTTCGGTACGGTACGGTACGGTTTGGTTCTTTAGCTGCTCTTCTGTCTGCACTGGCAAAGTTTTCATTTCATTTCATTTATAGATTTTAAGCAATTTTTCTTCTGCTGCCATTGCTTGTTGGCCATTTTCTATGTCCTAACAAAGAGTTTGTTCAGTTCACAATGCAGTTTGCGGTCTAAACGATTTCTATTGATAACTATAATAAAATCCAAATTTGGCTTATTTGTAAACTTCTGGCTTACTCTCACTGTTTATAAAGATGTTAATTCGGTAGCTTGACAAGAAAAATTAATAAACACTGGACGGACTAGGGAAAAAATATATCTATTGTAGATATCGGCAAAAATAAGCGAAATGGACCACGTTTTGGTCGAACTCTTCGTTTACAGTATAAACCACAAAATTTTTACTGAAAAAAAAATTGCGTTAAACGTTTTTTTAGACACTTCAGCGCCTCTAATTTTTTTTTAATATTCTAAGAATAATAATATGTACAATTTTATTTACAGAAAAAAGAAACGATTTTATACCTTGAGATACGGTCCGGATATTTACAGTTTTTTTTAGTGTTATATAAATTAGAATTATAATTGTACTTTAATTATTAATTTTAATAATTAAAAAAAAAACACGTCACAATTAACCAGGTTTAAAGTTATTACAAAACTTAAAAAAAAATTTCTTTAATTTAATTTAATATTTTATTGTTAAGATTTTATTAAATTGGCTTAGAAGATTCGGCTTGTCGAAAATATGTCCACACAAAAGATATAAAAATACAATTTTTTTTTTTTTTATTTAAAATTTGAATAATTTTATTTTTCGCTTCAGAAATTTAATATACATAGTTTGAGAAATAGTTAAAGAAATGTAAAAAAATAATATAATAATATTTTTTTATTTCTATATATTATTAAGACAAAATATTTTATTTGTATAATTATTAACTAGAAGTTATTTCTAAATTTTTTAAGGCTTGTAGCCAGAGCAACACATGGAATATAAAAAATTAAATATATTAAAAAATGATATAAAAATTCACATAAATTTATTCGCTGATTAGGAGATTTGGATTCTTATATAAATGCCTAAACCAAAAATATTTAAAAGTTCCAATTTTTCTAAATTTATAATTTTAATATTACTATTTATTATATTGCTCGAAAAATCATTTTTTACTTATCTTATATATAAAATTTTCGTGTCACGATTCTCATAAAATGTGCCTATTGGGAAGGTCTGAGAATCGGCCAACATCTAATTTTCAAACCCCTTAGTGATAAGGGTTGCCACCCCTAACATTTTTTTTTAATGTTTCAACAAATTTTTTTTATAGTGTGGCATTGTGTACTCTTTTTTAGAATAACTAAAATTTTGTAGTTTTTTCATATATAAAACAAACTTATGTTTCACGAGTTACGGGTGTTCTCATGAACGCGTCGATTAATTTCAAATCTGATTTTTGCGTGTGTTAGAGGTTGTCAATACGGAGGTTTTTTGGAAGAAATGCAACGAATCAAATTAATTATCAATCTAATCGTACTGCTCAGGAACGTGAAGATCACAATGAACGTGAAAGAATTCGGTCGGACCCGTGAAGCGCGACATTCGATTAATAATGGTGAAGATTGAATCGAGCTGCAAACTAATCTAAAAAAATTATATTTTTCCAGATAAGCTAACTAGAAAATCTTACAATATTTATTCACTTTAAGAGTATTCAAAGAATTTGGGCAGGACAACGTCTGCAAGGTCCACTAGTTTTATTATTATATCGAAGTATATTATAAATTATAAAAGGCTTGTAGCCACAAATAAATCAAATACATTTTATACATTTTATTATATACATATATATATATATATATATATACATACATTATACATTTATTTTATTTAAAAAAAAACTTTAAATATCTTAATTCCCTTAGGATATTTGATTTATTAAAAAAATTCAAAAAAATATTTGTTTTTTTTAGTTAAATATTTTATTTATATTATTAGAAAGTATAAGTTAATTCTAAATAATAAAAGGTTTGTAGCCAGAGCAGTACAGGCCTTCTGGCTGAAAAAATGTTGTTTTCCAAATTATTAAAATATATATAAATATCTTTATTTGCTTAGAAGATTTGAAAAAATTCAGTTTTCGATAATTTGATAAATTATCGGCATTTTACAATAAATATAATTATTGACCTGATTAAAAAAATCATTAAAATATTGAGGCTTACCCAAGAAATGCCCAGCTTCACTTACTTTTTTCGAGATGTTGTATATTGGCCTGTTCCGGATTTGTATTATTTATTTATTTATTATTAATTTATTTATTAAATTTTCCATCTGGTGTGTAATGATAAAAAAATTAATTTTTAGTAATGTTTTTTTTTAAGTCAGCCTTAGTCACATTTGACTTAATCTAATTGGTCAAAACGTCGCTCAAAAAGTTATTTTACGTAAAGTTATTTTATATAAAATATAATGTGCCCCTATCTTGTTTTTTTTGTTTATATAGCTTTGAATCTTAAAGGATATTAAAAACGAAAGAGGATATAAAAAATAATAAAATTTGTAAAAGAAAATGGAATAAATAATAAACGAGCATTACTTTAGACGGATCTAAATATGTTCAAAGATGAAATAAAAATTAAAAAAACAAACATATTATCTTTAGTAAAAAACTATGTTTTCGGAAAGAATTATTTTAGTCCTTGCAAAACGTACGGATTTGTTTCATCAGATCTTACTCCTTGAGTTTTGTTTTTTCAATGCAAGCTTTTGCATCAGCTATACTCTTAAGTTGTTCGGGGTTTTTTAATGAAAACCAAATTTTTTTATATTATTTACTTTTATTTTTCTAAAACCAATCATTATTAAAAAAAATTGTTCAGCTTTATTAAATCGTTTTTTTATGTTCTTAGTTTATTCTTTAAATAAAACCATTATTAAAAATTATTCTTCGGATTTTTTACTGTAATACAAATTTTTTGATATAAAATTTAGTTTATTTTTTTATTATTAAAAACCCAAAAATGCAGATTCATCTGAAAATTTATTTTTTGTGCTTTAAATAGAAAAAGTTTTCTATCACATTTTTTATAAAGAAAAAATCTGCTTATAGCTTGCAATAAATTTCAGAATTCTCTTGCCTAGTGACGTCATAAATATCATATCATTTAGCATATCAAATTTCTTGACTTGCAGAAAAAAGTGTTTTTTTAAATTCTTAGATCCTTTCAAACTCTTTATTAAGTTGGACACACTTCAGCGAAGCACCTTGTAATAATTTTATACATTTTCAGCTTTCTAGCTTTAAAGTTCTGCGATTTTAAAGGTGTGCACTGAACATGTCTAGGTATCATTAAATTGACCTTCAGGTTGTAGTGTATAAATTGTTAATTTTGTTAGCTAGTGTAATTTGCGAGTTATTCATTGAATTCCTTTATTCCTTCCTTTTTTATCTGACAGCAACTTTGTTGGCAATTTGTAATCAGAGTATTCAAAGTTTGACGTGTTAAAAGCAACTATTCGTTCTAGCTTTGCACTTTTGGAAAACATCATCTATTTTTTTTTATTTTTTGCAAACTAAAGGCTATCACATTTAGTATCTATGGACACATGGATAGATTGAACCGAGCAGAGACGCGCTTGACAAGTGCGCGATATTCATAACCGCAGACAAGTGGAAAAAATGCTTGGAAAACGCAAAAAATGAGTGAAAAACTATTGCATTCACTTAACCTCTCTCTTTCCCTCTCTCTGTGTATGTGTTGGTGAGTGTGTGTGTGTGCTGGTGTGTGTGTGTGTGTGAGTGGCAAGTGAAATTGAAATGAATGCCAGCTGTAAAGTAGAATTTTGGGGCACTTTCATATCATAGTATTGAATTCGACCTTTATGGCCTCTAAATGGTATAGATGCTAAAATTGGAACAGCAATAGCAGCACTAGGCAGTGTGTGGGTGGAGGCAGTAAGAGATGAGCCATGCTATGCCAGGGACTGGGGAATAGTTGGGGGCGGGGAGGGCGTAATGGCTGTTTTTCATTTTGGCAGCTAAAATGGTCGCTGGCTGATTGTCTGCAAAACGCATGATAAGCCAGCGGCACGCACTGAATTTTATCGAACAGTTTATGGCGAATTATAACATTTGCATAAAGCCAGAGGGCATAAAGCTGGCCAGGCACACGCATACCCCAACACTCCACCAACCCGAGCACATTCTTCTACCAATTGCGTGGAAAATTGAAGCTCTGAATACGTGAATCTTACAGTTTATTCAGTTTTATTTGGCTGCATTTTAAGTCAGTACGAGGAAAGTTTGAAAATACATTGAATACTGAGCTACTCTGTTGCAAGTTGTTGCATAACCGTCCAAAACAGATGAGCTAGTGAATTTTGGTTAAGCGGAGGTTCTTTCAAAGTTGGCCAAAAAGAGGGCGAAGTTTGGGTACTGTACAAACTTCCTATTTTGATTGTTAAATGCGATTTTTATTGTACAAAAATTGGACATTTTTATATCGACGAAATTCAAAATGGCGGCTCTTGTCTGCCTCTGCACGCAGATCAACGTCCCCGAATTTCAGTTCTGCAGCCTCTTTATTGAAATTATTGAAATTCTCTATACCAAATCAGAATGAGTTTTGACGAAAAATTAACTGAAATGTGGACGTTCGAAAAATAAAAATATTGTGATTTGACCATGCTTAAAAATGGGGATCAAAACAATACGATATCAAGACCTGTTCTTGAAATTCTGATGAAAATCATGGTTCCGAAATAAACACGTTTAACGTTTTTAAAAAGTTCCTCAGCGTTCGCGATTTAGGTGCGTTCAAGACGCTCTATTTCTATAACTATCGATCGTATCAAGAAATCCTTTCGTACACATATTCTACGACCACATTTGAAAGAACCTCGCCTAAAAAGCAAAATAAATAAAATAAATAAAGCAAACATATGCATTCATACACTAGCAAAGTGACGTCACAAGTACATCCTACTCAACAGTTGTTGTCAGCACGATAACGTTTTCATTTTTAGTCTTCAACATGGCGAAACGATCAGAGCTGATGGCCAATTCCCAAGTTAATGTGATTACAAAAAATTGCCTATTTCCACACAGCTTAGTTCCACTGTGAACATTCCCTTTGGCCTTATCTTAACAAAAGTTGAGCCTTAACAGTTATAACAAATAAATATTTCATGCATTCGACTAGTTTGAAAAAAAAAAAAGATTATATTTAGAGCCAACAACTTTTGAAGCTGCCCTAGCTTTAGCTTAAATTGTAATAAGCCCATTACACTTTTCTGTGACATAACTCTATTTAAGATACTGCACACGCCTGAAGGGTGAGAAGGGATGCGCGCCATTGAAACCCATCGGACTCTGGCGACGACGCATGCCCAGCATTTTGAAGCCACCTAATTGCTCTGCCGCCTGTTCCATAGATGCTGCCGTGCCGCCCACATCGTTGTCATCTAAGTCAAAGTTGCTCACTTGCTGCTGCTCACTCTCACGTACGGGCGTTGCTGCAGCTTCCTGTGCCTCCTGTGCAGCCGCAGCCTGACGCAGACCTCTAAGATTCAGCGGCACATAACGCACCGTATTGCCACCCAAGGTAATGGGCACCAACGGCACGCCAGCGCCATTACCAAAGCCAGCGCCATTACCAAAGCCGGAACTATAGCCCGAGCCATAGCCACCACCATCCAGACCAAGTCCAAACAAAGCCGCTGCTGGCAGCAGTCCATATGGAGAATTTGACAAACTGCCAGAATCCTGATGATTACGAAAGTATTGTGCAGCGGGTTGGGTGCGATATATGGGATTGTCATAGATGACGGTACGCAAACCCGCTGCTGTCGTCGTCGTGGATGGTTCCACGATCAGGGTATTATTGTTAATGCTGCTGACATTGACGGGACTGCCTCCGCCGCCGCCCATGATAAAAACAATGGAGGGCTGTGAACTGGAGCTCTTGTGAAAATGACGCGCCTCAATGCTATTGTGTTTGCCGCTAGCTCCGGAACTGAGCAGCAGCAGCTTGGAGCGCAGAAAGGAAGAGGATGGAGCACGAGCGGGCTTAATATCCTTAGCTGGCGCTTCTGCTAGCAGGAGCAAGCTTTGCGCCTCGGACGCTGGCAAATAGTCCACATAGTCGTCGTCCAGTTCAGCTTGGTTGGCGCGTGCTGCAATAGGTCCAGGATTTTCGGTGACGGCTTCATCATCCTCAAACTGGCCGGAGCGTTGTTGTGCAGCTTGTTGCTGCAGTGCCTCTGACCAAAGTCTAGACTGCGCAGAGAGTAGACTCTGCAGACGCCGCTGGCGATCCAGAGATAGTGTATTGATCTGCATTATGCAGCCAAGGCACAGCAGCAGCAGCACATGGGCTCTAAAGTTGCGGCAGTTGCTCATGATGGGTTTATGTTTGAATTGTGGGTTGCTCTCTGCTTTTTATAGTCTGCTCTCTGAGCTCGAGATCATTTTCGAGCTTCTGGGAAGTGTTACAGTTTGGCGTTGTCTTAATGAGTGTCATTTATCGTTGCTGGGTTTATCGCAATTCCGAGATCTGCTAGACGTTTTTTTTTTGTTGTTATTGTTGTTGCTTGTAATCAGCTGGCTTGAAAGCACTTTCATCGCGATAAAGAAATGGTCCGAGCCGTTTGCTTTGTCGCATTAATCTAGATTGTAAGCAGCGGATGGCAAAGCTCTAAGAATAATATTTAAACTTTGCAAACTTTGACTTGTGGCTCCCAGCTGGAGCAAGTTTATTATCCAAACGACATAAATTATCGTGAGTTGAGCAACAAAAAATGAAAATAAAGGAAAAGCTATGTGCAGGTCCGTTGTAAAAATGCGTACACAAAGTAAAAAAAATTATAGTATCGGCTCTGAGGTGTTAGAAAAATAAAAATTTTATTTAATATCACAAAAATCTTCGAGATAGCTTTTTTGATTCAACGCTGCAAATTGCTTCGGATATAACTCTAAACTTTCCAAGAACTAACATGACCCCGGTATTTGTAGACCTGTGTAATTAAATGAAAACCTTGAAAATAAGAAAGCTTAAATCGATTAGATTATTGACAAATATTTGGCAACCCTATTAATTTAGACTAATCATAATTAGTAAACATATCAAAATTTCTCATGTCAGCCGCTGATGCATAGTGCCTTGCCCTGGTCATAGTAATCCATTTTATGTTTACCATTAACATTAACAACTCATTTCAGCGATGTCATCTTAAGCCTTTTTATCTTATCTCCACCACGTTATACCAAACCCCCAGACCGGCCCTCACAGCTTCCCTTTTCAAGGCTTCATCTAGCTAGTTCAGACCTACTATAATGACTATGTCACCTGTCTTTCGGTCTTTAAGTAAACATAACGAACAATTAAGTTTTCCGCGCAATTCTCGAGCAAACAATGAAAACCTAAAGGATGTTATTCTTTTTTTTGTTTTGGGACAAATGAAACCCCGTAAATTTGATGGGTTACTCTGTCACAGTGTTCCCATTCATTTCAGCACTTTGGCCTAAATCACATGCGATTTGTTTCTGGTTGTTGCTGCTTCTTCTTCTGTTTCTTCTTCTTCGTCCTTTTCTTCTTCTATTTCTGCTCCTCTTTCAAAACAAATAAATATTTTGCTGCACTGTAAGCTCTGGACAGTGCTTAGCGCCATCCGTCCGACAATTTTGTTATGCCATTTTCATGCAAGAGCTAACCGGAGATGGTTCAAGCTGGACGAGAGTGCTCCAAATGGGGGTTGGGACGGTCGTTTGTGTTTGTCTTGGTCCAATGTGTCAAAGTCAACTTGGTAAAAAGTTTGCTTTTTATTATTTTGTTGGACGATGTCGACGTCAACGTTGTTGTGAGCGTCATCATTGTCGGCACAGTGGTCAAAATGTGCCAATTATCTAGTACCAAGTATTTTGGGTAAAATTATAAATATATTTAAGAATAATGTGCAATACAATTAGGCAGAATATGGCATTATTAATGAATTAAAGTTAAAATTCCATCTTTATTAATTATATATGCAGCTGATGAAAGAACATTAAATATATAAACTTTTCATTAAAATGGCTGGACTTATGAAAACAATTTTTTATTAACTTTTATTCCTTTCATTTTCTAGAACCTATTTTTAATTTTGATTAAAAACAACTCGACACATCTAAGAATTCTTCAGTTCAGCGTACTGAATTGGCGATTTCAAAGTAAGAAAACCCGCAAATCAGAAAAATATTAGGGAGGTTTGCTCCCGCCGCTTTCCAAAAGATGGCGCTAGTAGCCAGTAATAGTTCGAATAAATAAATCACAGCTGTTTTCCATCAGTTTTGACATCGATAAATATAACCTTACATCGATATTAGTTAATTTTTGTTTGAGTCATATAGTTACACTTAATTAAATATGTCAACTTATAAACCGAATTCACGTCATTTGCGGGAGATTTTACTTTTTCATTTCAACATGAAAAAATCGGCGGCTGAGGCTCATCGGGTTATTTGAAGTACTTATGGTGATGATACTATTAGTGAAAGAACGTGTCGCAAGTGGTTCCTGCGCTTTAAAAGCGGTGATTTTGTTTTTGAAGATCGGCATAGCGGTGGCAGAGAAAAATCGTTTGAAGATGATGAACTGTAGGCTTTACTTAATGAAGACTCGTGCCAAACTCAAGAACAGCTAGCAGAATCATTGGGAGTAACTCAGCAAGCAGTATCAAAACGCCTGGAACAGCTGGGGATGGTCCAAAAACACGAATACTGGGTACCGTATCAGTTGAAACCAATAGATGTTTATTGCGACGTTTATTTGCTTGTGAACAGCTGCTTGAAAGACAAAAACGAAAAGGATTTCTTCATCGTATTGTTACTGGGGACGAAAAATGGGTGCACTACGACAACCCTAAGCGACGCACATCATGGGGATTGCCCGGCCACACTCCTACGGCGACACCTCGACAGAATATTCACGGATCCAAGGTCATGTTGTGTATTTGGTGGGATCAGCTTGGCGTAATTTATTATAAGCTGCTAAAACCTTCTGAAAAAATTACTGGTGCACTTTATCGAACGCTATAATGCGTTTGAGTCGGGCATTAAAAGCAAAACGGCCGCAATACGCTGATAGACACGAAAAAGTAATTTTGCAACACGACAATGCTCGACCTCACGTGGCGAAAGTAGTCAAGACGTACCTCGAAACACTGAAATGGGAAATTCTACCTCACCCGCCATACTCTCCAGATGTTGCTCCATCTGATTACCATTTATTTAGGTCGATGGCACACGGCCTGGCGGGCCAGTGCTTCGATTCTTTTGAAAAAGTGAAAGAATGGATCGATTCTTGGATTCGTTTGTTGCCTGAAAGATGGGCCAAAGTAGTGGAAAGTGACGGACAATACTTTGAAACATAAATAAGATACCATTTTTTTTATATAATTTTTAAAATTAAAAAAAAAAAACGGCGGGAAGTTGTAGACCTAATATATGATGCATGCTTTTTTACAAGAACTTTACAAAAATTTGGTAGCCAGAGCAACATTCAGGCTAATATATTGGGTTGCCCAAAAAGTAATTGCGGATTTTTTAAAAGAAAGTAAATGCATTTTTAATAAAACTTAGAATGAACTTTAATCAAATATATAATTTCCATTTTGTTCGATAACCTTTTGCCATCTTCCCGGCAAACTTTGTATTCCACGCTCATAGAACTTCTGGCCTTTATCTGCAAAAAACTGAACCAAGTGCGATTTTATAGCCTCATCATTGCCGAAAGTTTTACCATTTAAGGAGTTCTGCAAAGATCGAAATAAATGGTAGTCTGATGGTGCAAGGTCAGGGCTATATGGTGGATGCATCAAAACTTCCCAGCCAAGCTCTCTCAGTTTTTGCCGGGTCATCAAAGATGTGTGTGGTCTGGCGTTGTCCTGATGGAATATGACACCTTTACGATTGATCAATTCTGGCCGTTTCTCGTTGATGGCTGCATTTAATTTGTCCAGTTGTTGACAGTAAACATCCGAATTAATCGTTTGGTTCCTTGGAAGCAGCTCAAAATATACCACACCCTTCCAATCCCACCAAACAGACAGCATAACCTTCTTTCGGTGGATATCAGCCTTTGAAGTGGTTTGAGCTGGTTCACCATGCTTGGACCATGATCGTTTTCGATTAACGTTATTGTAAACAATCCATTTTTCATCTCCAGTTATGATTCTCTTTAAAAACGTATCGAATTCATTGCGTTTAAGATGCATATCACAAGCGTTGATTCGGTTTGTTAAATGAATTTCTTTCAATTCATGTGGTACCCAAATATCAAGTTTTTCCACCAGTCCAAGACTTTTTATGTGATAATGAACGGTTGATTTTGGTATATTTAACTTCTCTCCTATCACACGCTCAGTTACATGACGATCCAATTCGATTAATGCTTTGATTTGGTCATCATCAACTTCATTTGGCCGACCTGAACGTGGCTCATCTTTAAGTGAAAAATCTCCAGAACGGAATTTGCGAAACCAATTTTGACACTGTCTTTCTTTTAAGGCTTTATCACCATATACATCACGTAACTTTTTAGCAACCTGCTCTGCGTTTTTTCCTTTACGGAAATAATAATATAAAATATGACGGAAATGCTCTTTTGTGGACTCCATATTAAAAAGGGCGCCAAACAAACAAATGTAAACAAAATTACGCGCACTTTTTTTCTAAAGCATAATAGTCACAGCTAATAAATGTCAAAAGAAAAAATACAATTAAATAGTCACAAGCTGTTAAAAAAATTATAAACGCCGACTATATGAAAAATCCGCAATTACTTTTTGGGCAACCCAATATAAAGGTATGTTATTAAAAAAATTTTACATTATTAAAAAAATGTGCCTTATATTTGGAATAATAAAAATTACTAAAAACTTAAAAATATCCTCTCTGAAGAATACAATTTAATGAAATTACATTAAATTTGATATTTCACCCCATGTTGGATTTAAAAAGAGTAAGCGATGCCACAAAAATTTAATACTAAAATGTATATCCCTCTATTATATAAAACATTTTTGTTCTCATCTTTTTAAAAGTGTAGAACACGTTGTGTGTATGACAGAAGATATTTGTTTACCATGATTTTTCTCTTATCCCTCTATTATATTAAAAAAGTGCTGGCTTTTTTTTGTAGTAAACTTTTTTGTAGTAAGTAAGTTGGGGGTTGGTGAGCGAAGCGAGCAGGGGGCGAATCCCCCTTGTATAATTTAATAATAACTTTTTTGTTTTATTATATAAAAATATTTTATTATATATAAATAAATAAAAGGTCGTCCATCCTAACGACATGTCCGAGACAGCGAAGCCGCTGGATGTTGATACGCTGAGCAACGTCCATGTCGTTGAAGAGCTCATACAGCTCCTGGTTGGTACAGATGTGGTAGTCATAGCCAACTCGAGTAGGACCAAAGATCTTGCGCAGTACTTTCCTCTCGAAAACTCCCAAGGCAGCTGCATCAGTTAGCGACACGGTCCAGGCTTCCGCGCTGTAAAGAAGCACTGGAAGAAGTGCCTTGTAGAGTGATAGTTTTAGGTAGGGTGGGATAACGCATACAAGGCAAAGTCTCTGATTGTGGTCAACACGGCAGCCGCCAAAACGATCCTTGTCCCTTGCTTTATCCAAGTTGACACACAGCCTCCTCGTGGCTCGTTCTGGATAGCAGACTAGCACCCGCCAGTCTGTGAACCAATGTGTGCGGCGCTATCCAATCCCCTGGACATTAAATCTGGGTTGTGCGCAGGGCTTGGAACCCGCCACGTAAAAACACTTATCCAGTGAAGGCCAAGAAACAAGCCTCGGAAAGGACTCCTTTTTTTGTTGAGCATTAGTTTAACAATTACTTAACTATAGATTCAATTACCTATGGAATATAGTTAGAACGTAATCTTACGGTTTGGTGCCTACATATACTATACATTCATATGAAACATTTCGTTATTTTCAAAAATTAATTTAAACATTTTTAAAAACGGTTTCATACAGTTTTATTCATTGCTGGTGAATACCAAATGATCAAAGAAAATGTGTAGTTATTTGTTAAAATTAAAACATTATGGGAATAACAGAAATTTTTGTTAAAAGTAAAAAAAATAGTTTTTTTTTTAAAACCTAAAGTTTTAGATGGATAATTCATTTGTTTATAAAGATATCGTGGCCAAATTTGGCATTCGATAGTTTTTTAGAGTTCTTAAGTTTTGTACCCAATTTAATAACGATATCTTTTTAAACAAAACGATTTTTTAGCTAAAACAATTGGTATTTAAACTAAGTTTACATTTGAGTGTATCTTATTTATATAAGCGTCCTTATATTACATATAAGAAGAGCTAGAAATATCAAATTAGATACTTTTACACGTTTAATATATCCAGCCAGCTTAAGTCAATTTTTTTTTGCTTCTTCAAACTATTTCCTTTGTATTATAAAAACAAAAACAGTCTTTGACTATTTTGATACAGCCAATTAAGCCATTTGTACCACTGTGCGATATTTTGTTGTTGTTCCAGCACTCTTTGAACTTCAAAAGCAGAGCGAGTGAAAATATTATAGCAGCATACTTTCCGGCGCTGCCAAAATATGTATGAAGACGAGCGCGAAGTGCAAAGTAAAAATTGGGCAACAACACACATACACACACGCGCATACACATATACAATATATAAGTATTGTATACATATATATGTTATATATAAAATATCAAACAAACAAAAAAAAATGGCGGAAAAAATGCAACGCCATAATGCGATTTTACCCCTACGCCACATCCCGCAATCCCCGCCAGCAGCTCACCAGCTGACTGCACTTACAAACCGCTGCCACTGCACCAAATCCTGCCTCCTGCTGCACTCGTCATCTGACCAGCAAAGGCGTTCGCTGCATTTTGCGCGCCTTTCTTTGCACTTCCGCAAGGTTGAGCGTCCAATTCCGCATCGTCCACCCCCAACCAGGCAGTTAACCACAAATGGAGCCAACTGCAGTGGCGCTTGGAGTAGAAAACTGTAATAGGGGTTGTGCTGGTGCAATCCCTTGGAGCTTGCAACTGTTGGCGCCACTGCTTCACAACAGGACGACGGGACGTCAGGACAGTGCTAGTCTTTGTCGCAATAAAAATTTAAGTCGATTTTATGGCACAAAAAGCAAGTCGCTACGAGTTGAGTTCAGTTCAGAGGAGTCGCGTCGAGTTAGGAGCTCGGAGTACGGAGTTCGTAGCAGTTTTTCAGCCAAAAATTACAATTCTTTGGCAAAAAGTTTATTTCTCTGGCGATTTTGTTGTCTAAACTTGGCATTCATATAACTAAGCGACAAGCGCGTGGGGGGACTGTAGGTCGAGACAGAGTCAAAAATTGGGAGGTTTATTTAAATTTGAACTTGTTTCGAAAACGTTTAAAAAGTTTTCGCTACTAACTGACTGCTGATAACACCAAAGTCACAGGGCAAAAAAAAAAAAAAAAAAATTAAAAGCAGTCAGAGTGCGATGGCGGCCAAGTCCTTTGTCGTATTTGTCGTAGGAGGAAAGACAAAATTTCATTGCCTGCAGCTAACGGTTTGAGGTAAAGAGGGTCTCAAGTCAAACAACAACTGTGGAAAGTTGTCACAAGCTGCTGCTGCTGCTGAGCACCACGAATCGCCTACGGTGGGTAAGTGGGTTGTGCTTGAATAGATTTAATAAGGGTATGATGGTATAGACTGTTTCACGTGACAAAATTAGCACAAAACATTTTTATTTCTGTGCCTAGCATCAGACAGACAGACAGAAAGACATAGGGAGAGACCTACCTGACACAGTTATTTTTGGGCCATCCTTGGAGTATGTGCGTTGGCTTTGTCTTAACGGAGTACCTACCCCAAATCAAACAATGTCAGATGTGTCTCATTTGCATAGCAAATCAGAGTGGAACCAAAAATGATCAAACAGCGCCACAAATAGCTCAATGACACACCACATTGGACAAGGTATCAGTGTCTAGACAGGATTGAGAGTGACACGACACTTTAAATGTTTGAATCCGAGATCAAATATGTTCAGGAATTGTAGATTTAAAATATTTAATAATATTATTGTGTATTGGATCTAATTGACTTCCTACTTGCTTAACTAGCTCAATATCTAAGACAAACATAATTATTTGAGATGGCGCTAGTAGTGTGACGTCATTCATCAAGGATGTCACACTCTGCTGGTGGGTGTCCCTCGGTACTTAGTCACATAGACTGCATAGTCTGGTGGATGCGGCTGGAGTACAATGCACGTTAGTCGTTCAGTCTTGATGCGCAGCTGCAGATGAGGTGTTCCAGAGTATCTTTGGCATCTGTCTCCCTACACTTCCTGCATTAGCTTTGTACCATTGTTGTTGTTGTGGCAGTAGATGTACAACTGTCCTGGCCTACTCCAACCAGTACAGAGGTGTGACCGCTGGCGACACCCAGAGGGGTTTTATTCGCTCCTTGCCCGCCGGTAGTAGCAGTCACGCTTTCCGCCATTGTTTGGGCTGACATCCCAGCCCGAGTTGTTTTTTAAGAGTCCTGCTGGCGGGGGTTTGGTTGCATTTTGTTCTTGGGAACCACCTCAAAGCACCTCTGGCCATGGATCCAACGTAGCAGCACCAGACTTGGAAGTCCGGCTACTGCTGCGCTGTTGCCTAGACTGTGCACTGGCCCAAGCGTCAAGAGAGGACAAGTGCCAGACTCTGGTACTTGAGCCAGTACACAGTCCATTGCCCAGCCGGTACCCTATTGGAGGGTTCAGCCAGAGGATTTTCGGCAGCCTGTATCAATTTAGATATTTTAAAGAATAAATACTTCAGAACTGATATTAGAGATTGTGCTTATTTTATTCAAATTACAATTTGAATTAAACGAAAATCAATCACAAAACATAAAATTTTGATAAGAAATGTAGAACTCTTTTTTAAAATATAATGGGCAACGAATAAAAACGAATGCCCCTTGTATAAAATGCAGCTGGCACTGGCCGCAGCCTTAGCATTGTGTGTTGTAGATAGGCATCGCGTATATGATGGTGTAGATGTTAAACCTGGTGCATTCTAAGCTTCTTCGGGAGCAGCGCGTGGCGCTTGATTGACAGCTAACTGCTCAGACTCTGCAACATTGCTTATATCATTCGATTCAGCTTGGCATGTCTCGGTCTCGTTCAATACATCTAATTCCTTTTTAAATGATTCGAGAGCTTTTTTGGCAGCAATGCAAAAGCCTCGACTGCAAGGCAGCAATGAGAACTCCGGTATATTAAAATTCTCTTTGTACTCGTCAGGCATATCTATAACGTGGATTGTTGTTATAATAGAAGAAAACATGGATACATTTCCACTCACCTTGAACTTTTGTTATTTTACGGCGTTCTGCCTCTTCCGAGAATTCGGTCCAGCATTTTATTCGCTCATAGATTTCCAATCCAAATTTATTAAAGTGCTTCCTTAAATTATTGCGAAAGATCATGGGCGGATTTAGCAATTGTTTTATGGAGGAGTGGATTATTTTTATAAGTGTCATTTCATTGTATGCGCGAGAATTTTTTTTGCCAAGTTGTGTGCCCCTTTGCTTCTCATAACCCGCTTCGTTAAAGTAGGGCTCATCGACCAGTATGCGCCCCTGAATTGCAACTAACACTTGTAGCAAGGTGCTCTCGTTTGTCCACACTTCGGTATCCCGTCCCATCCAGGTACCCAGCAGAGATACACACACTTTGCCCTCTTCTAACAAATTGGGATTGAGTCGCTCTGTACAATAGCTTTTATAATGACATTGGGGTGGACTTCTAGGGTACTCGCAGCCCATTTGAAAATCGAAGAAGAATAATGCGTTTTCATAAGGAGTATTCTTTGGTCCAACCATCATCACCGACATCAGGTCCATGCGATCCTTATAGCCACGCACGAGCACATCGTCTGGCAACGTGGACTGCAGCATTTGATATTCACGTTGCACAGCTCGCTGATATAGCGCTTGATTGCTGGGCTGTATGATGGTGTCGTAAAAACTATGAAAGGGTGGCGCATTGGGAAGCACCTCAAAGCAAAGGGCTTTAACAGAATTTGGTCGGTTCGAAATTTTTGTTGGCGAAGGTGTCGAGCAAGCCACGGGGCTTGTCAAAGGTGGCAATAACTCATACAGCACATTTAAATTCCACGGTTTCTTTGTATTCCCCAATACATCATCGACTATATCAAGGTCAAGCTGGCTCAAATCATGCTCCTTTGGCTCTTCTGCATATCTTATATCATCCTTTTGATTGCGGATTGCGTCCATGCTTAAGCAAACAACCTCGCGGCATTTAGTCAGCTGTTCGTTGATCAGGATATAAAAATCATGAAAGTCGTCTCCACTGCAACTGTCCCTTAGTTCGATGCTAGCTACTCGCGTAAAAATGCGAGGATCATTCTTCTGATGTCTCCTTTTGTCGACACACTTGGCTATCCTGGATTGCACCTTTTCCTGCAATTCCTCGTATTCCATGTGGTATTTGTCTAACAATTGACTGTCGGTTGGCTGCACTTCAGTCGAAGGGGTCTCATAGTTTTCAAGGTTCATTTATTCTGGTACGTTCTCATTTGCCTTTTTCGAGACCTTAGTGGGAGTCGCTTTTGTTTGTAGCATTTGCGATTGTAAATTCTCTTTATTTTCAACCGCCCCAACTAACTCATTATTGCCGCCCTCGACATTGCATTCTACATCTAAGGAATTTTCTGCGTCTGCTTTTGTCTTGCGCCGCAATAAACCTGGAAAGTTATCCTCATGAAAGTAATCGGTATGCAGCAAACTGTCCAAGTAGCCACCGTTCTTGTAGACGACCAAAAGATTGGAAAGAGCTTCGGTCTTGCGTTCTTTGGGTAAGATGTTAAACATCTTTTCCAAAATACGCATTGCTTTCATTGCCATGTCAATTCCCGATATGATATCTTCACAGTTCGTTGGTAGCATCAATTTCAAGTTACCAGGAATGCGACTATTCTCAGATTTGGTCTCCCCAGAATCTCCAGAAACTTCTGAATCGTTGTCATTTAGATCTTCATCGGTGTGATGATAGATCTTGAATAGGTCTTGTGGGTAACATATGGTAATAGATCCATCCACCCAGAAAACTGAGACGCCGCCTTCGAAAAAACTGTCTATGACTTGGCCAACGATAGAATTAACGTTATCATCAGAAAAGATGGTTACGCGCATGACCAAGGTGCCAGGTCGATATTGATAGTCTGCATGATTTTTTAAATCATAAACACTTAACTCTTCTATATTCTTGAGTACCGGTACACGATTGTCCGCATTGGAGTATTTCTCCAACCACCTTACTCTTGCAATCCGTGCATCATGATCAACTTTATCTACAACGCCATATTCTGTCTGAGAGAAATTGGGCTCGTTTGCTTTACTAACAAAACATCCAGGGAAGAATACATGATCGTCTAAGTGATGTACTGGATACAAGTGGGCAGACGGTATTTCCATTTCACGGTCGCCATCTTGCCAAGCAACCGTGGCAGTGGTATAACGTGCCAATATTTCTACAGCGCGCTTTTCCGCATTTTTAATATCAGTCCCTTTGATTAGGAACGGCGACTGAAATGGTTTAAGTAATGGTTCACTTTCGTATTCTGTATCATCCACAGAGTCCCAAGTTTGTTCATTAGCTTTAGAAGTTTTGGTTAATGTGATTGTGGTTGATTGTTTCGATGCATTGAACTCATCTACTTGCGAACGGTTGAAAGGAACGCTTTTGATGCGCCTGCCTCTAAGCGTTCTATATGTAAAAGCAATTGGTGTAGGAGCGTCAGAGTTCTCAAGCGGAGCCGTCTCCTTTTGCTGTCGCTCATTCTCCCAGGCAGTGTATTTAACAATTTTATCACAATTCAAACAATGTAGGTAGAAACGGTCATGGATTTGCAGCGCGTACGAATCATTTCTATTTAGTTGTTTTACGTTTTCCAAATTCTCACCGCTAATTTTATTGATTGGAGGGTGCTTTAGCGGATCTTTTTCGGAGTTTGCTAGTGACATTGTCCGGCCTGTCCAAGTCACATTGATAGCAGTAGTTTTTATTGATTCAACGGTGTACCGGGAACGTTCTTTGCGACCAACTTGAAACGAGACTTCTGGAGTCAAATTTGAAAAGTGCTTCATACGAGGCAAGCGGCCAATAATAACATTGCCCTCATAAAAAACGCTGTAATTAAAGGCAGTACGCGAGCTGTGCCGATTTGCATCTTTAAATTTGTGAAAATATGTGGAGCCAATTTGAAGGCGTGCACCATTGCTTGTTCTTATAATTGCTGACTCGTCCACATCGGTTATTGTGCCTATCCAAGGGCCAAGACAAACTGGATCACCTGGTGCCCACTTGCTTAATGGGATCCAAGCGGTGTGAAGGCACGTTCTCGATGACATATTTTGAGTTCAACACCTTGACATCGGCTCGCGTGCTCACATAGCTCACATAGCCATATTGTCCAACAAGATTATTTTCATCCGGCAAACGACGACGCACCACATCTCCCGGCATTAGAGCGCGGTCGACAAGCACAACCAAACTCTCTGGAAGAGTTTTCTCGCTTTCATCATGGTAGAATGCCACACGCACATGACCTTGACTCACTAAATGCAGAGACTTATCTTTATCATCATCAGAGGAATCCGCCGTTTGTGTTATAACTCCAAATCGTGCGTAACCGTTGTGATCGATTTGTAATACTTCGTCCCCATAAAAAAATTCGCATTCGTAATTATCGGTTGCCTTTGACACAGCACTTCCTCCGCCTGCACTTCTTGTGAACTTGGTTCCCAAGTCATTAGAACTAATAGATGGAGAACCCGTCGCGTTGCTATCCATGTTACCAATGTTGAAATCCTTATAAATGAAATGTTTGCGATTTCAATAAAATATATGGTATATTAAAGCTTTTTAAATAAACTATTTAAAAGTGTTCACACTTCCAGGTTTAAAAATTTGTGTTTGATTTACAATACGAGCGTCACTACGATTACTAGTATTTATAAAATTTGGCAAGTTTTTAAAAAAACTATAAATAAAATTAAAAATTTAAAAAACCCCCGAACTTAAGTAATTTTCATTTAAAAAGTAAAAAATAATGAAAGAAACTTTAATGTTAAAGTACCTAAGAATCTATTAATAATTCAAAAAAAAATTACGTCGTGCTGGGGGACACGCGAGGGCAGACGTCGTTGACGGTCGTATCTAACATGCAGATTTTTTAAGTAATTCTATGAAAGTTTTTGAAGTATTTTCTTAATTTTGTTTTTAAGTTCATCTTTGTTGCGTAATTAGACTATTTGTATTTAAATTGTTAGTTTAGGAGCGGTCCCCCAACGCGACGTAATTTTTTTTGAATTATTAATAGATTCTTAGGTACTTTAACATTAAGTTTCTTTCATTATTTTTTACTTTTTAAATGAAAATTACTAAGTTCGGGGGTTTTTTAAATTTTTAATTTAATTTTTTATTTCATACTTTTTATAGGTAGGTTAGGTTAAGTTAGACTTTAGTATATTATAATATACTTACTATAATTTAGATTTTTGTTAAGGTATAAATTACATTTAAGGACAAGCTCGTTTGCTTTTTTTTACGTATTCTCCCCACTTTCACTCCCCATAACTTTTAAACGGCTCAACCGATTTTTCATCAAACATGACTAGGAACACTTGCACATAAGTCACCTTTAATACAAAAAAAAAACTAAAATGAAATCACTGCATGCGTTCGGGAGTTATGATGCCATAGACAGACAGACAGACATTAAATGATTGGCAAGCCCATTGGCATTTCATATGGCTATACGTACATCTAATTGCATAATTTGTTGACAAGCATCATTATCGTATTTAATAGATTTGCTGTATTTTTAGCTTCAAATGGCCATAACTTCTAAACGAGAAGAGATAGAGCAAAAATAACCTAAGATTCGAATCAGTGACGTCGTCGCTTCACTGGACATTTTAACCAATCGGATAAGTTGTGTGTTTCCCCACTTAAACCACTTCTACTTTTTAAGGCAATCAACCCAGTTTGTCATCAAACATGTCTACTTCACTCGCACAAATTTGGTACAGAAACGCCTCAATCCGAGTTCACTGCACGCGTTCGGGAGCTACGATCCATAGACAGACAGACAACACCAGACAGACAAACAGACAGACACGTCAAACTTATAACACCCCTCTTTTGCGTCGGGGGTTAAAAATAACCTCAGATTCGAATCAGTGGCGTCGTCAGCTACAATAGGACCAAATTTTAAGCTAATCGGACAAAGTTGATGTTTTTAACTTCAAATGGCCATTACTTTTAAACGAGAAGAGATAGAGCAAAAACAACCTCAGATTCGAATCATTGACGTCGTCAGTTACAATAGGACCAAATTTTAGGCCAATCGGACAAAGTTGATGTTTTTAACTTCAAATGGCCATAACTTCTAAACGCGAAGAGATAGAGCAAAAACGAACCTCAGATTGGAATCAGTGACGTCGTCAGCTACAATAGGACCAAATTTTAGGCCAATCGGACAAAGTTGATGTTTTTAACTTCAAATGGCCATAACTTCTAAACGCGAAGAGATAGAGCAAAAATAACCTCAGATTCGAATCAGTGACGTCGTCAGCTACAATAGGACCAAATTTTAAGCCAATCGGACAAAGTTGATGTTTTAACTTCAAATGGCCATTACTTTTAAACGAGAAAGTGGAGCAGACCTCAGATTCGAATCGAGTGACGTCGTCAGCTACAATAGGACCAAATTTTAAGCCAATCGGACAAAGTTGATGTTTTTCTCCCCACTTTCACTCCCCACAACTTTTAAACGGCTCAACCGATTTTCATCAAACATGTCTAACAACACTCGCACATAAGTCACCTTTAATACAAAAAAAACTAAATTGAAATCACTGCATGCGTTTGGGAGCTACGATGCCATAGACAGACAGACAAACAGACAGACAAACAGACAGACACGTCAAACTTATAACACCCCTCTTTTTGCGTCGGGGGTTAAAAACAGCTTAAACTATACAAAACATAAAATCTCTGAGCCAAAATGACCTAATGTAAAATAAGTTGGGGATGCTTTTTCGAATTTGAAACATCAAAGCTAAAAAACGAGATCCATACTATTCCAATAAAAAGTATCTTGAATTTTACAAAATACTGCGATGTGTTTAGATTCATTTCGATTTTGGCCCAATATTCAGATAAGCAGAACTAAGGCAGATCAAATATAGAACATCTGCCCAGACGCAATCCCAAGCATCATCCAAACTATAGGGTATCCATATAGCAAGGCCAAGACGACTTCTCTTGTAGCTGTATATATGTGGAATAACTAGAAAGCACAGATCAATACTGCCGGTCATTCGTTGAAGATGTGACCTCTCCTAGGAGACATTCCTTTGAACATCGAAATTCCAGCGAATAGATAGTCTAAGCAAAAGCTCACCGATTATTATTATTAGCCTCTTTTTGCACTATAATTGGGACTTACAATGGGCCCTGATTTATCGAGCTTTGCTTGGCTGGTTGCAAGCAGGTGATCACCGAAAATTTGGCTCTCTTTTATACCTTCCATACTGTCCAAAAATCTACGTCTAAGTTTGAAAATTTTGATTTTTCTTCCCAAGCCCCCTATGCGGCTTACTGCTATGTTTATATCCAGATATTTGAAAAATTTTTGGCTGCAGTGCAGCGAACGTTAGGTTAATTTTTAATTTAATAAAATATTTACTTAGGGGGAAAAAAAAAACGCCAAAGCTAAGGATTACAAAACCACTAGAGTTTGAAGAGATTGCACAAGAAGACGCCTTTTTGTCAGCAACTATCGCTTATGCCAAACAATTTACTAGCATGTCAGCTGCTCCACCCAAGAGCAGCCTGGACCGACCATGTGCCGCTCATTAGCAGCTACTTTTCGCTTGACACATTCAGAGCCCACAGCTTGAGCCCAATGTTCCCCGTGCCCCAAGCTCCCAGGCGGTGGCACTTGGTAGTTGGGGCTGTGGGGCGCAGGAATCTTGAGTGAGTTGCAACTAATTTCAGTTTAATTTGTGTCAGTTTTTGTCTTAGCGCAGCTTTTCTTTTCACACTTTTCCGGCAGCGGTTTAAGTGCGCTCCGACGTTACTTATTATCCTTTGGCTTCAACGTGAGACGTGTAAATGCTGCTAATGACGTCGTCAAAGGCGCTGACACAGTCGGCGATGAGACTGACTATAGCTGGAGATTCGGAGATCTGGGGTGGGTGCGCTGGTACTGGTACTGGATGCTGCTGATTCTTATTCTGATGCTGGCACTGACAAAAGGCTCAGCGCATCTTTAACGACTTCCGTCTTTAATTTGCGGATTTATTATTTTAATTTGCGCGCATTTCGCTTTTGAGTGAAATGAAACGCGAAATATGTGCACAATGGCAAGTGGCAATGTATCTGTAAGATACGAAAGCCACTGCTGCTGCTTCTTTCTCTTCGTTGCTGAACCAGTTTCAAAAATGTGATTTCATAATTAGAAAGACAGACGAAATGATGATGATTACAATGATGAGAACGATGACGACGATGATGATGAGCATGCTGCTGCCATGAAAAAGACGTAGAAGCAAACGAAAAATACTCATTTGGGAATTGACCTCGCGCATCCCACTTGATTTAATGTCTCAATCCCTCTCCGCTGTCTCTCTCCCTCTCTCTCTGTAATCAACGCCCCGGCTGACTATCTCTGGCCATCTATCTAGCTATCTGGCTGACAGGCTATTCGCTGGACCATGAGCCTTAGCCCACGGGCGGTCCCAGGTAAACAGTCAAAACTTGGTAGCCCCGGCATTGCTCTGCTTGTGCTCCTCATAAACCGCGCTGGCATCCATGACGTTAATGCGCTTATTTTCATGTTAATTACCAGCAGACAACAGCGGGCCGCTCAGCTACCGCAAACAAATGTTGCCCCTCTTGCCGCATCCTGGATCCGCTCAAGAGCACGCTGCTGATGAGAGAAAATGCAAAGTAATTTGGCCGCCCGTCGCTAAGATGCTGCGGTGCCTCTGGGCATATACATTCTTGTTGTCCTGGCGCTGGCGTTGAGATTTTCACCAAACAATTTAAATAATTGACAGATTTTCGCGTCCTGGCGTTTTTGGGTGCTTTGTTTATGTTTGGGCGCCGCCGCTACCGTCAGATAACATCTGCTAGTGACAATAATTGACGTTACCTTTCCAAAAGCGAACTCATCCCAAACACCCAAGAGCTAGCCAACCTGAGCAGCTTCATCCAATGTGTGTGTGTCGGTCGCATTGTTATCCGGCTAATGCGCGGCAATAAACTGTTTTATCTTTATGCGATTATGTCTGTTGGTCCAGTCTAATGCGTGCGTGCCATCATTGTCATAGCCCGATAGAGAGAGAGAGCCGTGACACAGTCGGAGACAATGTCAGAGACATAGTCCGTGTCATCCTAAGCGCAGAGCAACTCTTTACCCAAAGGATTTGTGTTTGACAAAGTTATTGCTGCTGCGGCCAAAGCCAAGGCAAGCTCCTGATAAGCACGTTCCTTATACCACTGTGCCCCGGAAAATGCTGAAACGCGTTATTACATTACTCCGCCAATATTTGGTTTATGCTGCTCTTCTATTTAAGACAAATTTTATTGATATTTAAATCTTGCTATATTTCCAAAAAGAAGAGGTGGGAATGTTTAACCAAAGCAACCCACTGCATCAATGGATACATGGGTAAAATGTTTAAGGAGAGCTGATAAACACCAGCATTGTGTCGGTCAATTGGTTTTATGCACTCCTATGCATTCCATCGTGTTTTGGAAACTTGTTAAACTACTGACTTTTTTTCATTGAAAGTTTGACGGGGTTTTTCTCCTCTCGTCTGAGCCAAACAAGCCATTAAATCTGTTTTTGAGCCCGCTTATGCACTTTAGTTCCGTATCCTCGGATCTAAGGAGAAGTCGGTTGCGGCAAATAGTACCCCTAGTCAAACCTTGCGCAGACTGCCTTTCGTTTCAAGCAATTACGTTGTTTTTGTACTAGTAGATCTACTTTCTTCAAGAGATGATCCTTACAATGGTATCGATCGAGGCCATGGAATTGTGACAACAGTCTGGCTTTCGGCTTGATTCTACCGATAGTATCGATCTAAGTAATAGACTCTCTTATCTTGACCGACATCATCGTTAGGTTAAACAAAGAAACAACTTCCGATTCGTCGGGTCGATCTCATAGCATCCGTTGACTCTTATGTCAGCTAGAATCATCTCATGTTTGTTCTATTTGTCTATAATGAGATGTAATCAGCGATTGTTTGCCGACGGATACGCCAAGATCGACCACGATGATTATATACAAGCCCTACACGTTGATTTCTCAGAAGAGTGCATTAGAAAGTGGCCAATCGGTCGGTGGCTCGATTTCCCGCAGAGGTACTGGTTTAATTGCCAAGCAGTATTACCAAGAAAATCTGCTAATCGGGCTACGCTATAAACTGTAAGCCCATGTTTCTTTTTGAATTGTTATTAATAGAGATACCAATGCTCCATCAAGGAACGACTGTCAAAGCAATCAATATGGTAAAATTATAATTATATTAAGTTATCTGCTTATTATATTGATTTGCTGCTTGAAGTGGCTGCCTTGGTTGGGAGCATACTCTCTGTACTTAACTTCTTTTTGTGAACTTCTTTGTACTTTGAGTACTTTGGTGAACAGTAGGGTGGCCGCTTTCATTTGAAATTTTTCGTAAATTTTGTACATTTTTCGTGACCATCAAATACGTTCGGAACGCTTTAAAATTTAACAGGCGCAATATGCAGGTAAAAAGAAAATTGTTTAGGCGGTGGTGCTATTAAAATCTTTAGATGTTGCAAAATGGCCACCCTAATGTACAGTCGCTATAGGAACCAAAACTCTGACAGCTTTTCTGTAAATCAGTACAAAAACTGCAGTAGCTACATACTAGTGACGTCACAGCGCTACACGACATAATCATACATATCTCAAATGTTGTGCAGCTTTTCAAGAGCTCACTAAAGCCTCTAATAAGGATTCATTCTGTAGCTCATATGAATTTAATACATAGTCTAGTTGATCATTAAAAAATCCATCCTCTCAAATGTCCTGCACACTCTTAAAGGTGTGTCCCAGAGAATCTTCTTAAACTATAAATAAAGCTCTAAGCATATAAGCTCTTGAAAACAGATATCGAATCAGAAAACAAGCAAGAGGAGTGAGCGGTAAGCGTTAAGAACTCCTTTGATGCATAGAAGAAAGCTCTAACGGTAGCAAAAAATATACAAACATAAAAAGGATTGGCGAAGGGGAAGGGAAGCGGGCGGAGATGGAAAAATGCAACCAAGGTGAACTCGAATTTGTTTATGCATTTTATGACTGCCGTCGACGCAGTCACGAGCAGCACGTATGCAACTGTGTGAGTGTGTGTGTGTTTATGTGTGTTTGTATGAGTAGCTGCGGTAACTGGAGAGATGGCAACAACAACAAAAGCGACAAAGAAACAGCAATGAAAACAGCATGCAAAAGCAATGAGGTGATAAACTTGCAGGCTCAACGCATGACATCAACAAAAGCAACAATAAGTGCAACAAAAGCAACGTCGCGTCGACGCCGGCGTCAACGTCAACGTCATTGCTGTATATATTTTGATGGCTCCTTAGAGAGAAAGAGCGCGCATGCCAAGGCAGAAATTGCAGCCAGTTGAGGCGTTGAGGGTGTCCGTGTCCGTGCCTGTGTCTGTGCCCGTGTCCGGGTCCGCGTCCGGGTCCCGTATCGGTGTCGTTGTGTTGGAGTCGCAGTCGTCTTTGTTGTTGTTGTTGCTGGTATTAGTGTTGTTGTCTGCGCATGCAAACAACAAAGGAAGAGCAGCAGCAGCACTTGGGTTGCCATCTTGCAGGGAGCTCGGTCGAAGAGGAGCTCGCCTCATAGACGCTTTATACAAGTTTTATGCACAGCAGCAGCAGAACAACAACAACCAACTACTACAAAAATCAACAACGGGTGCAAGCAGCAGCATAAATGAAGCAACAACAGCAGCCAGCAGAATAGAGTATGCTCTGTGCAGAGAGTCCCTAGACTTGATCAGCAACTATGCCAACAAATGAGCTGAAATTAGAGAAAAAATTTAATTCAAATTTTTTAAACGATATTTTTGGGTGCTTTCCATGTGCGTATGGGTAACGAAAAGTAAACACGCCTTGTAAAAATATAGAGAAACATTAATTTTCTAGTATTCAGGCCACAAGCATTGCATATCTGTTGGGATCATTCTGAACATAGCTCATAAGCTGATGATAATTAGTATTCGAAAAAATTTTTAGTTTCTTCTAGTTTAAAATAATATGCAAAGTAGACCATTTCGGATTTTGACAACTTTAAATTCCAATTCGATTATTACACAAACGGGTGTAAAAAAAGATTTTAAATGAGCCCAAGGCCGTACTCGAACCCACAGTCTTCAGAGTAGGAGTCCGACGCCTTCTCCATTAGGCTACATGGCGAATTTAAAAGGAATTTGGAAACGGTTTAAGCCATTAAAATAATTATTTATATTATGCCATATATAATGCTACAGTAATAAAACAACTAACAAAATCATTGCAAAAAATTATTGAATATTAATCGTCACACTCCTAAAACAATGCTTAAGAATTTAAATTTCAAGCTCAAATTTGCTAAATAGATTACTGCTGCAACTTATAGTGTTTAGATTAATAAATATTCAAAATTATTTTTGAAGGCTAAAATCCAAAATAAACCTAAAAATCGAATTAGTCGCCTTTTTCATTAAGGCACATTGACATTTATAAGGTTACTCGAAATCCCTACACATCAACACAAAAATCAATTACTTTAAACAAATAAGTTAATTTTTGAACAAAATGGCTATTAAATTGCAATCTTCGGATAGAGAATCAGAATCTTCTTTATTGGGCTACATGAAAATGTATAGAGATCATTATTATTATATTATAGCATATTATAGACTTCTGTCCCGAACTCGCTGCGATCGCCACTCTCGACCGTCCCTACGATCGCTTCGCGATCCGAACTATACCTACATGTATATCCTTATAACGGGGTTTTCAATAAGAGCGCAACAAAAGTTTTTTTAAATAAAACAAAAACTGTGAAAGTACATTCGATGCCATTATGTATGGAACTCGATTTCTTTTGCAAGGCCACTACGGGCACGCTTGCCGAAGTCCAGACGCTGAACCCAATTTTCGACGGTTTTCAAGCATAAATCGGCCGATATTGCTGCAATTTCACGTTCGATATTCGTACGCAGTTCATCAATCGTCGCTGGCTTGTTGGCATAGACCATAGACTTGACGTAGCCCCACAGGAAATAGTCTAACGGCGTCAAATTGCATGACCGAGGCGGCCAATTGACTGGGCCATTTCGTGAGATTACACGTTCACCAAACTCAATAAATCGATTGTGACATTCGCTGTGTGGCTTGTGGCGCCGTCCTGTTGAAACCACATATTGTCCAAGTGCATATCATCTAGTTGGGGCCAAAAATATTCGGTTATCATTGAGCGGCAGCGATTCCCATTCACAGTAACGTGATCATCACGGAAGAAGTACAGCCCAATGACGTCGCCGGCCCATAAACCGCACCAAACCGTAATTTTTTCGGAATGCAATGGTGACTCATGGAGTACGTGTGGATTGCTGCCTGGCCAATAACGCATATTTTGCTTATTGACGAAGCCATTCAGACAGAAATGAGCCTCATCGCTGAAGATGATTTTTCGATGAATATCCGGGTCATTCTCAAGTTGTTGCTCAGCCCAATTCACGAACATACGACGCTTATGGTGGTCAAGCGGCTTCAGTTCTTGCTTCAATTTGATCTTGTAAGGATGTAGGCCAAGATCTCTTCGCAAAATTCGCCACAACGACGTCACAGAGATGCCCAACGGTTGAGAACGACGTGTGAGAGACTGATTTGGGTCATCCTCAATTAATGCGCTAGCAGCAGCAATATTGTCCAAACTACGGGCACTTTTTGTCTCACTGGCACGGGAACATTTTGTACTGTGTCTGTGGATACAAATTTTTCCACTAGACGCTCAATTATTGATCTGGCGAACAATTATGACGACCATAAATTGGACGTAGCGCTCTTAAAGTTGAGGCCACTGACTCCGAAAGTCGGTAGTAAATTTTAATAATTTCGACTCGTTGTTGGATCGTATATCTTTCCATGATGAAATGGCAAACCTTACTGAAGAGAAATGTCAAGAGAGCTGGAAATAATATGGCGTCGTTTGCTGTCCCTATTGGTCTTCTTTTGTAGTGTTCCTATTGAAAATCCCGATTCATATATGTCAACGACGAAAAACTTTTTTATATAATAGAGAGAGAAAAGCAGAGGCGCCTGGCGAGAGCTGCTGAGGTCGGCCGTAACCCGTGAGCGGGTTGTAATGGCCATAAAATGATGATGATAATAGAGAGATATATCTACATTAGCAACTTTTTATATAATTTCAGATAGACTCTGAACCCTATTGCCACAGATTATTATTTAAAAAAAATTCGAAAAACACAAAAACATTTCTATTTTTAACATTGAGCGGTCATTTTCATTGAACCAATCAACCTTCGACATTGGCAACAATTTGAATCTCAAGATGACAGAAAAAAGATTATCATACAAAATCAGCACTAACTTATATTGCCAGTGGAAGATACCACAGCCCCCATCCACAAATTTACAAATTTACGCTTAGAACTGGCTGCCTAACCATCCCTGAAAGTTTCATTAACTAAGTATTTTTTCCGACTGAAACTCTTCGTTTATGGTACTAAAGGAACTACATAATATTCAGAAAAGAAAGAATAATAAAGCATATTCAGCTATGCTTCGTAAAGTCAAGGAATATTTTATGCGGAATACATTTTTTCGAATTCGTTTAAAAATCGCAAGTCTTTTGATGTGATTTGAATTCCACTACTTTGTTGAAAATCAAATAAAATTAATTTTTTTGAATAGCCAAAAAAGTGCACACAATTTAAACTTTAATAATTTTTTAAATATTTTGTTTTTTATATTCTTGCCAATTTCAAAGTTTTATATTAATTAATCATGTTTTTTACAGAATTTATGTCTTACATTGAAAATTATAAGGTTTCTGCATAAATAGTTCATATATACATAAAAGAACTCCACTATTATTCGGAATAATCGAAAGATGTAGAGTCGTGCTAAATAGTGTGGAATTGGGAGCAAGCTAAAACGACCAAAATTTATTCCACAAACTATTTTTTTAATACTTTCACAAGGTTTATGTCTTGCATAAAAATTAATTCATGAATAAATGGTTCATGTCTTGTATCCAAAAATTTCCCTTGTAATTAGAATAATCGAAAAGTGTAGAGCTGTGAGTAAGGGAAATAAGAAGCGATATCTAGAGCTAAGAATATGGAACTGGGAGCACACGAAAACGAAATCGAGAAAAACTTACGCGTTTTCGTTTTTAATTTTGCGGAGTTCGGCCGATTTTTAAATGGGTAGCTGAAGTTTTTGCATTTAATTATTAGGTTTATATTTATAAGGAATGATTATATGTATAGTAAGAAAATATTATGATCTTTCATAGAAACCAATGACAATTTTTCTCATTATTATACAATATATTTCAGATCCGGTCAAAGTTATCACGAATGAAGAGTTAAAGCGTGATTACATTATTTTGAACCTTAAGCAATTCAATCATACAGAGAGAAGAGAATCAACGCAGTTTCTTTTGTGATCGGATTTGGAAAAATGAATCGCAGCCGGGCGACTATAGAAGACGCCGTGAGTTCGTTGGGTGTATGATCTCAGTTGCAGATACGGGCAAAAAGCTATGCCCATGAAGTCGAGGAAACCATTTGAATGGTAGGTACATTATTCCAATTGCATATATCCAACTGCATATCAAACATATCGATGTATCGATCCTTCGACATAGATATATGTAGTAGCGATTTTTTGAGAACATGCATCTTCATTACAAAGTTAAATAACATTTAATTTTTTATATTATTAGTAATAAGAATAATCAAACGCTTCAAATTCTAAAAGTTATAATACAAAATCATAGAATAATATTATAACAATTCAAAATTCAGCAGAAAATATTGGCGTAAACTTATCATAGAACCGTCGAGGTTATTTTAGAACCATTGGATTAAGACAAAAAATTCAAAATCGTCGAATGTCCATATTTTATCCGATTTAATAGGGGTTTTTTTAGCATCTAAATAGATCTATATTTGGCATTCACAAAAATTAAACTTCTTATCAAACACGCTCACATATACTCGTATATACATATATGCAAAAATAAGACTATAACTTTTTTAAAACATTTATCCTACTCCATTGGCCTAACAACATCCTTCTAAAAAATATAAATATTAGTTGTTCCATAAGCTTTTTAATTAAAAATACTTCTGCATCTAGCTTATTGTATGTTTTTTACCTTAGTAATAGGATCTGCTCAATAATCGAAAATCGAAATAAAAAACATCTATGATCGGAAAAATTTAACATCGATGTTGCTACCAGCACTATGCCACTGTATAACCATCCGCCTTATTCCCGAAAAAGCAACGTACAAATAAGTTCCTTAAAGCACACCCGATTAACTACTAAGAGTACAACATATTCGTTATATTCCAATTTAGCTTTTCATTATGGTGTTGGTGTTGCACTTCTTGTTTTGTATTTCTGGCCCCCACGTTGTTTTCTTTTAGCGTTTCTCAAAAGAAAGTTGGTTGACTTTTGAATGACTTTCCTACGCTCGCTTGGGGTATGCTCTTCAGAGCTGGTCCTGTTCTTGGAGATGGTGTTCTTCTTGTTGTTGTTGCTGTTGTAGTTGTTGTTGTTTGGTTTATGTGTTAAGTGCGCTGGGCCCAAGCGCACAAATTTCTTGTAACTGAAGCTGACGTTGACGACACGCCGGGCTTGAAAATGATCCGCGATGGGGTTGAGTAACATATTGAGGTTGGCTTTGTTTTTGCAACGACTAAGTGTGTGAATCAGTGTGTGCCCATGTATGTGTGTGTGTGTGGGAGCAGTGAGCGGTTTACCCCAAAAAATGGTGCCAAATGTGCTCAAGTATTGCATGCAGTAATAGTAAAAGTAACAGCAAGATAGCTCAGTTTTAATGCCTGACAAAGTTAGTTACCAACTGACAATACCCTAACCCGAGTCAGCCCACCCACACACTCAAGATGCGACAGTGGCACGCAAGCAGCTGTAAATCCATAAAAGAGTACGATACAAAGGAACGGTCCACAAAAAAAACACACAAAAATAGGTGCCCAGTGAGTGACATTACCTCAAGCACTTTGCACTTTCCACATGGCCAGTGGGTTGGATGGTTGCTACGGCTGTCCAATGCATTAGTTTCGACTTTTACGGCTAAAGGGAATAGCTGTAGAGGAGGGTACAACTCAAAAACACCTCATGTGGCCCATGTGGTCATAATTTTAATTACTGTTTCGTGTTGCCAGCCAAATTTAAGGTAAATGTTGCAGGGGCAAAGTCGGCCATTACGTTTCATGGCCGGCCGGGCTCTTGGCTTTTACTCACTCAACACATCACCACATCACTAGCAGCAGGCAGGCAGGACGCAGTGCGTCCATGTGTGTGATAAAACAAGCACCACATAAAGTGCATTTTTAATTTCTGACACTCAAAACTCTAATTCCCCCTGCACTAAAAAAGCAAACCCAGAGCAAATTGTTGGTCACATTTTATTCAACTCAAGTCAGTGTTGTGGGTGGGGGTTATGGGGCGTTTGTTTTGGGGTGGGAGCTTGAGCTCTATGTTAAATAAATTAAATTGGTCATTTGACTTTCCGACTAGATGTAGTAGTTCCTGTTCCGGAACTACTCATCTGACTCATCCTCTCGGACTGCACGTTGACGCTGTACATTAACGCGTCGCTGTGGTCGCTGTGTGCGGCGTCTTTGATTTTGTTGTTGTTGCTGCTGCTGCTGCTGGCGACGACGTCGCTGCTGCTGACGCCGACGGCGCTGCTGTTGTTGTTGCTGCTGTGTGCGCTTGGCGGGTCTGCGTTGTCCATTTGCCGGACGTCTACGGCGATTCTGCTGCTGCACCTGCTGCTGACGGCGTCGATTGCCGTTGTTGTTGTTGTTGCCACCGCGTATGCGACGTCGACGCACAACATTGCCATTGCCTCGATTGCCATTGCGACGACGATTTGCCTGCGGGCGACGACGCCGACGTCGCTGGTTTGTACCCTGTCCACGTGGGGAGTTCTCTGCTGCGTTGCTCTGCTGCCCAGCAGCTGCGTCTGTTGCTGCCTCAGCTGGCTTCTCGCTGCTAGCCTCGACTGCGCTGTTCTCGCTGCTGGCCTCCACATTGTTGTTGTTGTTTCCAGCCAACTGCTGCACGGCGCCAATCTTGACATTGTTCACCTGATCACAGGGCACATCGCTGTAGATCACCACGCTGCCATAGTTGCAGACCACCTGGTTGTTGGCCTCCTCAGCCTGGCGTCCTAAACCACCGATAACGCCTATGCCATCGTTGCCTTGTACTTCATAGATATTGCCAGTTTTGGTTATAAAGCCGGTTACCTGCAGTGGCTGCGTAGCGCTGGGTGCTGCCACCGCCGGCGCTGCCTTAAGCTGTGGCTTGGCGGGCTGCTCCTGTGCCGGCACCAAATGCCTTTGCTGCACGGGCGGCGCATTAATGATCATCATGGGTTTCGTGGGTTTGGTGGCGGCGGCGCTCATTTTGGGCGCACTGGTGGGCTTCACCGTAGAGGTGACTAACGGCGCCACAGTTGGACGCACTTCATCGCGTGCTAAACATGAAGACAGTCAGAGGTATTTGCTTGGTTAGTAGCCATAGCGCCGAGTAAAAAATTGAACAAAAAAATTTACCGCTCACCAGTGACAGGCCCTTCCCGGCCGGGCCTAGCAGCGCCACAAGCAGTGCTAGGCAGAGATTTGTGGTTAGAATTGTGAACCTCATCGTTTGGTTTGTGTGCACCAACTGACTAGGTTGGTGTGCGGCGTGTGGCACTTATATTAACTTCTAGCTAGAACTTTTGGAGATCAGCTCCGAAGCGGAGCTACCTCAGCGCATAAATCATTATCTAACGGTGTTGGTTTATTTCGCCATAATTAGTAGGTGTGTGTGTGTGTGTGCATGTGTGTGTAGTATGTGTGTGTGTAAGTTGACCCAAAGTTCAAAGCACGTCTAATGGCGACCCATTTGATGCTGCTTTCTTTTTGCCAAACTTTTTGAACAGCTTCCAAGTTCAATGCTCGTCTTTCAATCGATCTTGCCCCCATCACGCCGTATTGCTCCCAACTTTGCCATTCCATTGAACTCTTACTTAATTATCATTTTTTCTTTTCTTTGCTATGGGCAAGTTTTAGTTTTATTTTGGTTTTAGTTTTAGTTTCTTAACGTTTATTTTTTTTTTCTAGCTGATTATGCAAATGAGGTTCACGGGCAGCGTGATAATAGATGCTCCGCACAACGCGTGGATCGCTGTTGACCTTAGTCATAGCTAGTTTGGTGTTTTTTGTATATGCCTATATTGGGTGTTTTTTTGTGTACCTCTCACATTTTTTTCTCGAATGGATTTAAAGTGTTTAGCAGTGGTGCTTAGAGCGAATGTTCTTGCCAATTTATGAATGAGTGAATTTTTTAGAGTTCAGCTAAAGTTCCGATTTAAGCATTTTGATAAGTCTTAGTGGATCAATATAGTAGCTAAAATAGTAAGATTCAGCAATTATTTTTTTATTACAATAAAACTTATTTCACATTTTTAACTTAATATAATTTTTATTCTCCTTAATTTGTTAGTATAATTTGTGGGATCTTTAAATTAAAATACATTAAAAGTCAAAGGCTTAGCCTTTTTCTGCTTAGACTGAGCAGTGGACAATTGAAATTAAAAACTAATTAAGAATTGTGAATTTAATTTTGAAGAAAAATTTAACAAAAAACACCCAAATTATTCAACCTAAATCTGTAGAGGGTTTTTTTCCAAAAGGGTACCTCACAGAGAGGTGGGGCACTGCGACCAAAAGGTCTTTTGTACCATACCCTAACGTTAAAACAAAAGACTTTCCGCTTTCCGCATGAATAGCAGTAGGTCTTATGTTGGTGTTGATCTGAGTTGGAAGGGACTAATCCGTTCCTTTCCCATGTGACAGGCTCTGTTCCATGCCAACGCTGGGCAGTCACAGAGAATATGCCTGGTAGTTTCATCGTCTTCTAGACAGAGCCTGCACTCTGAAGAGTCCGATAGGTCAATTTTCTGTAGTTGATATTTAACAGTGTGGTGGCCAGATAGGTAAGCTACCAGGAGCTTTAGGTCCGCTCTGCCAAGATCTTTTGTCTTGATTGCATCCAGAGGTTTGACAAGCACTTTTGCTTGACGAAGCCCCGGAAGGGAGAACCAGTATCTCCTATGTTCTCCTGCGGCCCATTTGTTTATCATGGTTTTGATCGTGGACCAACCAATACCACAAAACGGCGCAGGAGATGTAGGCTGGGTGGAGGCACCCTGTCGTGCTAGATCGTCAGCGATGGCGTTACCATCCACTCACGAGTGTCCAGGCACCCAACATAGCATGGCTTTGTTCCGGGCGGACAGAGTTTGGAGATAGTTATAGCATTCTTTAACCATCCGGGAGGAGATGCTCCAGTAAGACAATGGCCTAATGGCAGCTTGGCTATCTGAAAAAATGCATATGTTTGCGCCCCTAGTTCCCTTGAGAAGGATATTAAGGACGCAGATCTCTATGGCATGAATCTCCGCTTGAAAGACGCTGGGCCAGATGCCCATTGCGGTAGAAATTCTGGTGTTGGGTCCAACGATTCCAACATCTACACCCTGCTCAGTTTTGGACCCATCCGTGATCCATTGTTGCCATCGGGAGTTTCCACAGGGGCTGCCATCTTCCCAAGTCTCCCAACTAGAGAGAAGAGATCTAAATTTCCTGTTGTGGAAAAGTTCCGTGATCATAAGATCTGATCTAGAGCAGATCGATACGTCAGGAAGGGAATAAATAAGTGCGGCATGACCAGTGTCACTTGCTAAAAGTCCAGATGTGATCTGGATACGTAGTAGACTCTGCATGGCTTACTTTTTGATGAAAAGAGTGCCTTATTAAACTTATTATATTTTCATTATCTTTCTCCGCTTTGGCCTTTCGGGATATTTCCTCAATAATATCTATTCTATGCAACTTGCTACCAGTTTAGGATGTTTAACTTTGCAAAATTATTTTTTGCGTATGACAAATAAGAATTGCGAAGTAAAAATCAATAACATTTGACCTAAGCTATGAGTTCTACATGAGATTAATCAAACAACCCAATATAACCCATTTATTTTCAATTTGCTTTAATCGCCCTAATAAATTACAAATATTACTTAGAAGCTTGTATCTTTACAGCTGAGAAATTAAATTAATATATTTACAAAATTATATTACATCTTAACTCCGTAATTGAATATCTAATATGTGCTATTAAAGATATTGGGAAAATTTCAGCACTAACTTTGAAATTCATACTAAATACTTTGAAAGAAAAGTTTGGTCTAAATAGACAAAATTCGTTTAGGATTTGTCAACGAATAGTCTCATCTAAGACTATCGCATAGAAATAGAATCACTCTTCCCTAAAAATTTGATCTAAATTTTTTGTTGGTATTAACAACACTAGTAAAAAAGAAGAACGATTCATTACTAAATGCGCGTTTTGTGTAACAATAATTTTTTGTGTGTTACTCTTTTTCTATCAAAATGCGTTCCAGCAAAAAAAATCTTATTAAAAAGCACCTTCTAAGTGTAAATATTTAATTTACAAAACGTATCGGAATCAAATACAAATAAATTTAAGCGTTGTGTCTTTATATTTACTAATGCGTCCCAATTATTAAAAAAAAAAAAAAATCTTAAAAATGCACCCTCAATATATAAGAATATAGTGTTTTGCTGTAACCTCCCCAAATCATAATGTCTTAGAACTTGAAAGCGTTTCAGCGGTATTCATCAAAATGAGATCTAATTAGAAAAAAAGATTATAGATACAAAATAAAAAAGGACCCTCTATAAAGATATGTTATGGGATAGTATAGGGATATCAAAGTTCATTCCAATTTCTGAAAACTCTCAAGTCGTAATAATGTCTTATAGTTTCAAACTCTTTGTTTGCTATGAATAAAAAAAAAATGGCGTACGTAAAGTCGGGTGCAGACAATTTTCGGATACCCTGTAATCGTCGCGCGATCAAGAGCCTATCTTTGGCTCACCAGAGGAGCAGGTTTTGCACATCTTGGCACGCGCTGGTCGCACCGGTTGGAAGTGGATGTCGGTAAGCAGTCAATCTAAAGATTTTATATTTAGGTATATATCTATAGTGACCTTTTTTTAATCGACATCTCTAAATATCTAGTTACGACCTAAGTCGCCATAACCACATCATAATACACATGGTGCTACCCCGGCAGGGCATTTCACGGAACATCTCAATGTGCAGGTTTCTCGAAAGGCTGAGCCCTACTTTTGCGATCGATACTTTTTACAGAGTTTGGTGCGCTATGCCATGGTTACTGATGGCTTGGATCATAACTCTACTTATAAGGAGGAAAAGCAGTAAGTTTGAAAAGATTTTTGTTTGGTTTAACAATCTTTTTCATCAATCACAATATTATTTTGAAACACTTTTTTAAAAATTTATATTTTAATAGTTCTACACAAAAAAACATTTTTTTTAATTTTATTTTATTTATTAAAAAAAAAAGAAGTACTGCCTGAAGGCCTACAATGAAGCTTGCAATGAAATGACACAAGGAAGGAAGGAATCTTCCTTCATAAAAAACCAAAAAAAGAAGAATTTACAAGCAACATTTTTTTTATCGATCTTTTCTATGGGTGCTATATGATATAGTCAACCGATTTTAATCAAATTTGACACAGTGCTTTGGTACTTTAAAAAGATCTGAATGCCAAATTTTGTTTAAATATCTTTCTAAACAAACGAAAAACAACGAGTTTTGTATAAAGAACGTTTTTTTGGCCGATTGGTCCTATGGGAGCTTTATATATATATAATATATATATAGCCCATTGTGTTCAAATTTGGTACAAAGCTTAGGTGCTCTAATTACTAATTATGGTATCTAATGTAAAAGTTTGGTTACTCTAGCTCTTACCATCTCAGATTTCAAGGCGTTCAAGCGGACAGACGGACATGGGTATATCAACTTCTCTAGTCATCCTGATCATATTTTAGGTAACTTTGGGGTATCTCCGACGATTCCTTCTGTATGTTAGATACATTTTCGGCTTGCACAAACTTAATATACCCTTTGTACCATACATTACAGGGTATAAAAATTACAGTGAAATAAAAAGTAATTTAGAGCATTGTTCCGTTATATATAAAAATGTCAGAAGACTACGGGAAAGACCCGTAGTTCTGATAAAAATTTTCAAATTATAAAAATGTCATATCATTAAAAAATATGTATATATTCCATATTCATAAATCTAATTTTAAAGCGAAATTCCGGTATAGCTATATCGCAATACATTCCAATCATAAAAAGGAATCTAAAAAAAAGCATCCTCTATGTGTAAATATATATAAAAATCTGCAAGTTTTGCTTTAAAATTTCCAATTCATAAAAATTCGAAAGCATTTTTCCTTAACTGTTTAATCATAAATTTTATTTTTTTAAAATTTGTTTAATTGTAATAAAACTAGTTCCCTATAAACAGAACATATTTATACATATGTAGATTGTAAAAAAGCACCCTCTATCAAAAATAGTTATAATTCATTAAAATAATTTAAAAGCATTGTTCATTTTTTGCCAAATTGAAATGCATGCTGCTTAGCTGGAAATTTTATCTTTTCAAAAAGCACCCTGTATTTGTAGGCTAAGATAAGAATTTTCTAGCTTTGCTTGGAATTCCTAATTCGTAAACATTTGAAATCGTTTTTTCTGTAGTTATTTATTAACAACAAAATATATTTATACATATGTGCACATTAAAAAAGCACCCTCTATAAAGAAAAATTGGCAATTAATAGAAATAAATTTAAGGCGTTGCTTTGTCATAGCTATTAAAAAGTAGCCCAAAAAACTAAAAATATTCTTAAAAAAATCACCGTCTATGTATAAGTATATTCAGCTAGCTTTGTTGGAAATTCCCAATTCATAAAAATGCGCCAATAAAAAAGCAAATCGTCACAACGATCTCTTAAAATTAGTTTAACTATGCGTCGGAATATTGATAACAGCTGGAACGCTTAATCATTTCCAGTTTTAGAGTAAATTTTGGAGGGATTATTTTAATATGACACACATTTATTGAGCAAAACTCCACAAACTGCTTACTATTCTAATCAAACTTTCCCTTTCGAAAGACTTAAAGTACAAAATAAAAAATAGACAGAACCAATTGAAAAGTAAAAAATAATTTGTTACGTTAAGGTCCGCTGATCTCGTAAATGGACAGACAATCGTAGAAAAATCTTCCAAAAAGCTTAAACTGCTTAGCCAACACACTCATTTAATGATGTCTCTGATGACGGCGGTGACCACCTCGTAAAGAACCACCTGAGCTGCCATTGCGCTGTAAATAGGATTTTAGGGCCGCTGCCAACTCGGACTGTTCGGAGTTCTGTTTTGTGGAGTTCTTGCGTTCCTGATCGCGTTTAAGCTTCTTGCAAAGCCTTTTAAGCTGTTTGCGTTCTCTTTTGTCGGATTTGCTCTCACCGCTATGGTCGTCCTCCTCCGAGGAGTCGTCGCGCTTCTTGCGACTTCTCAGCTGCTCGCATTGTTGGAGCAGCATTGCAAGTTCAGCATCCTTGTCGGGCTTGGGAGTTGTGGTAGTAGTGGTAGTTGTGCTGCTGGAATCGGAGCTTTTACTATGTGGACAAGGGGTGGTTGTGGTGGTGGTAGTTGTGGTGCTTTCTTCAGACTTGGCGGTGGTGGTGGTGGTAGTGGGCTTGGGTGTAGTAGTGGTGGTTGTGGTGGTGGTACTTGTAGTGCTTGGGGTGGTTGTGGTAGTTGGCTTGGGCGTTGTAGTGGTGGTTGTAGAAGTACTGCTTGAACTGCTTTCTTCTGGCTTGGGTGTTGTAGTGGTTGTTGTTGTTGTAGTGGACGTTGTCGTGCTAGATACCTCTGGCTTAGGTGTTGTTGTTGTCGTTGTTGTTGTAGACTCTGGAGCCTCTGTGCTAGATGCAGGTGCTGTTGAAGAATTTAATTCGTTGAAGAGTGTCTGCAGATGCACGCCCCTTCCCTCATGCATTATCCCTACTCACCGGTCTGGACATAGACACAACAGCAGCTGCCCAACAGCAGCCAGATGAAAATAGTTGCTTTTTGCATTCTAAATTTTTGGGATTATTTACCTTCGGCTGTCTATTAACAACTAAATCTAAATTGAGTTAGATCTCTTGTCTATATAGTCAAGAACCTTGACGTCCGGGCCAGTTGAAGCTCTGGCCAACCGTCAATGCTCAGAGGCATGCTGCGCAGTGGCTAGGCGCGCCTTGAGTTACGACTCTGATGATTTGAATCTTATCATTATAGTGCCGGAGACATTGTAGTAGCTCATAAAGACTGGTTTTGAATTCGAAACTCATGAATCTAAATATATTGGCAAGTGCTTAATTTATTATTTTTAATAATCATTTTTAGGGGATTTTTTTGACTGTACGCTACGTGATACTCCATAAGGTATTTAAGCTATGCAGAGATTTAAGCTTTTGGACCAGGTGTAGCGTATTCCAAAAGTTGAATTGTCCGCTAAACTATTGATACCTCATTCAATTAGTTTTCAACTTGACAAACAACTTGACATACAAGCTGCTTATAAATATACAAATATTTAGTTTTTTTGGTATAATTATATTTGCAATCTTAACGTAATGTAAAAATGCGTATTTAGTTGTATGTTCTGTTTTGAGATACTCAATTTTTAGTTTTACTTCGAAAAACAAGTTTTTTTACTTAAATAAAAGGCATTTTTATGACTCTCATAGTAAGAAGAACTCAGAATTTACAGATTGTGTTAATTCAATTTTTTCTTAAAATCTTAAACGAAAAGACTTCCCAAAACTTTTTTTGTAAGCTTTAAAAATGTTTGATGATGCCTTACTTTCAATACGAAACATTTTTTTTCCCCAATTCGACTTAGTCTTGGATTGATATTCTTCGTCGCATCGACGAAGAAAATTAACTTTTGGCTTTAAGCTTATTTTCTAGTTCTCGTTTTGCTGTGCTTCTCTTCTTACTACGATTTTTCTACAATTTCGTCGTTTCGACGAAGAACAGGCTTGGCGTCAGTTAATTGAGAATAATCAGCTTGGTTTAAAACTACGGGCACATCTAAACTAATTCGAATTTAAGTGTTCTTAACCACAGTTAAACAGCCATTTGTATATATATAAAAGTTAACTTTAAACTATTTTGGCAAGTACCAAAAGATTATACAATGAGGCCTCTAGGCAACTCAAATATCTTCTAGAGGATCTACAAAATGAACGCATCAGCGATGCCTTAAAACCGGCTGACTCACCAGCCTCTGCTGAATTCAGACTTTGGAGATTCACACGAAAACTTAAGAGGCAATATCCCATCCGCAGTTCATCTGGCGCATGGCTCATGGGAGATGAAGCGCAGGCTGAAGCTTTTGCAGATCACCTCCAGGCACATTTCAGTCCATTGTTGACAGCCGAATCGCTAAACATCGAGGAAATTGAGGAAAACGAAATCTCACCAAGCGAAGGAGGCGTCACAATTAGAGCATGCACCAAGGATGGATCCTGGAATTAATTAAAAATATAAAAGCTAAAATAGCACCGGGACACGACAAAATAGATGGCACAATCCTCAGAGCACTGCCAGAATCCACAATCGAATATTTTGTAGTTCTGTGCAATGACATTCTTCGCATCCAATCGCATGATTGTGATGATTCCAAAGCCAGGCAAACCCGCTGGAGAAATTGCCTCGTACAGACCAATTAGCTTGTTATCAGTTCTATCCAAGGTATTTGAAAGAATACTTTTGCGACGAGTGCTTGTACAGCTGGATCTAAGAGGGTCAATACCAGACCACCAATTTGGATTTAGGAGTCAGCATGGAACCCCGGAACAAATACACAGAGTTGCCCATCACATATTGGGTTCTTTTGAAAAAAGGGAATACTGTTCAGCAGTCTTTCTAGATGTCAAACAGGCCTTTGATCGCGTCTGGCATGTGGGACTCCTGAGCAAGACAAGAGCTGCTCTCCCACAATACTACAAGCTGCTAGCCTCTTACCTGAAAGGAAGAAGCTTTGAAGTCGCAAAAAGACAAGCTATATCAACGATTCGGCAAATAAGAGCAGGTGTTCCTCAAGAAAGTGTTCTCGGCCCCACACTATATACCTTGTACAGGGCAGACATGCCGCTGCCTTCACCTAACACTGGATTGCTAATAGCAACATACGCAGACGATACGGCAATACTGAGCAGCAGTCCATCTGAGCTTGAAGCATCAGAACTACTACAGGCATATTTAGACGAGTTCAAGAGCTGAACGGAACGCTGGTGTATAACCATTAATGCACTAAAATCAGTGCACATGACCTTTGCCACCAGAAGAGGGGACTGCCCTGAGGTCACACTGGAATCTCCGATACAAAGAGCCACCAAAGTAAAATATCTGGGAGTCACATTTGACAGACGACTGACATACGGCCCACACATCACTCAGACAGTCAAAAGCTGAAAATTAAAGTTAAAAAAATTGGACTGGATGCTGAAAAGTTCTAGCAAATTGTCACTTCGTAGCAAAAGAACAATTTACAATGCTATTGTAGCACCAGTCTTCACATACGCCATACCACTCTGGGGAACTGCTGCGAGGACCCATATAAAACGACTGCAAACGATGCAAAACAAGGCCCTGAGAAGATGGACTGGAGCAGAATGGTTTGTTAGAAACAAAGTCTTGCATAATGACCTCAACATCCCGACCATAGCTGAACTAATCGGACGACACAGCTCAAGATACAGGGATAGGCTTACTACTCATCCAAACCAACTTGCAACAAGCCTAGCCACAAATACAAATAGGCGAAGGCTCAAAAGACGGCATCCATTAGACTCTCGAAATGATTTAAGCCTTTAAAAACTTTAAATTGTAATTGTAAATAGTCATTAATTTGAAGTTATAGATAAGTTTGATACTCATAGTTATAAGGGCAGTTCGCCAACTCATTGTTAAGGTTACTTAGCTATAAATGCGCTATAGAGTCATAAGACAAAAAGCTGCATCAAATAAATGAAATTAATCAATAAAAATTTAGTTTTTAGAAAAGTACAATTATTTTTAATTAAAAAAACTATAAGCAAAGCAAACCAAAATAGTGAAGATGCTATTCCTCCCTCATTACTATCCAATAAAATATTTACTTATAAAAACTAGTATTGACAAGATAAACAAATTCATAACTCGAACTTATTCTATTGATTAATATTCTTTATTCATCATAATAAATCTACTTCTCACCTTTCCTACTTCTCTACCGCCCTACTCCTACTTCTATTTCTATTTTTGACTTTGTGGAACATGCAGGCAGTTTTAAAAAGCTGCACACAATTCTAGGAATTTCATGCATTTCATCACATTTTATTACGTTGCAGCTGAGCAACATTTGCAACTTTGAAATTCAATTCCTTGAAATCCCGGGTATCTCAGCAGAGGCTTTATTGATTAGAAGTGCCTGTGCAGAGCTGCCTGGGACAGCTCAAGGTCACCCATAAGACTTTGACATTTAATCACAAAACAAAGAAGATCAATGTCAAGAAAAGGAGCTACCTTTAGTTTAGGTTTGTCATTCAAAAGGAACGCATGTGCTGCACTACTAAGGGTGCTGAAAAAAAGTTGTATTGTGCATAAAGATTATTTAAAATTAATTAATTTAAATTTGAAATAAAGCATTTTAAAAAGGTAAGTGTTTTGTCTATAAAAAAAAGTGTACACAATAAAATATATTTCGGTTAAAGTGCTTCAGGTATCGCAAATTTTTGATTGCGATACTTCAGCTTTGGGAATTTTTAAGAGGTGAAAATTTTTTTTTTTATTTATTTATATAAAGCTGGCTTATATTTAAAAATAAAAACTAACAATTAAATGTTATAAGCCGTGGCTACCAGGGCCTTTAGAAATGTGTGTGGTGTAAAATTGTATTATAGTTGTTGTTCTTGTTCTAAAATTAATTGTGTAATGTACGAGGGTGGATTGATAAGTTTCCGGCCTGACCAAGAAAAACAACGTTTTTAAGATTTTTTTTTTATTTCTCAACATAATCTCCTCCAAGGCTGACACATTTCTCATAGCGGTGTTCTAGTCTAGTAATGCCATCTCTATAGACTGATTCGTCAAGCTCCTCAAAATACCCATTTACAGCTTTGATTACTTCTTCATTGTCCGCAAATCTCTTACCGCCAAGCCATTTTTTGAGGTTAGGAAACAGATAATAGTCACTCGGGGCTAGGTCTGGAGAGTAGGGAGGGTGCGGCATCAATTCAAACTTCAGATCGTTGATTTTAGCCATCGCAACGATTGACTTGTGCGCTGGTGCGTTATCGTGATGAAACAAGATTCTTTTCTTCGCCAGATGAGGTCGTTTAATTTTCACCTCGTGGCTCAAACGTTCCAATAAGTCTGCGTAGTATTGACCAGTGACCAGTATTGACCCAAAAAACAGTAGCCATAGCCTTGTTCGCTGAAAAAATTGTTTTTGCCTTCTTTGGAGTTGGTTCCCCTGGTCCAATCCACTGTTTAGACTGTTCTTTGGTTTCAGGAGTGTAGTGGTGGATCCAAATTTCGTCAACGGTTATGAATCGACGCAAAAATTCGCTTGGATTACGCTTATACAACGTCAAATTGGCGGTAGAAATGTTTTTTCGAATTTCGAATTTTCAAGAAAAACATAGAGGCGTCTTGTTCAGTGTGCTCTCAAATCTAAAGTAACATGGCGATCGGGCTGAAACTATAGCTACAAGCTATCTAAGGATGGTACTATAGAACGCCACCTCAAGGTAGGCCTAGTGGCGCCATCTCTTGGTCAGGCCGGAAACTTATCAATCAACCCTCGTATGTTATTTAATTCTAAATTAGATGGTAAAGTTTACATTTTTTTATAAAATTTAATAATAGTTTTGAGTTGTTTTGATTTAGATTACCGATAACTGAGAGGGTGTTTTGGTTTGCGAAATAGAAAGAACGGTGATGGGATAAGGCTGGGCATGAAGCTATTATATGGGTAATGTTTATAGGGGAGATGTTGCATAGTGGACAGGTGTTGCTTATTATTGAGTCCAAATAGTGAGCGTTAGTAAATTTTGTATGACCAAGTCGGATTCTAGTAAGTTTTACTTGGTCAAGTCGTGGAAGGTTATTATAATTAATGGGGTAAGAGCCATGGTTGTCGTTTATCAATCTATACCAGTTTGAAGTCTGTTGCAAAAGAGTATTATGATTATTAATGGAATATTTTTTAAGGAATGAAGAGATATCGTTAAAAGAAAGGTTAGGAGTTTAAATGAGTGGAAAATGAATTGCTGATTTCGCTGATCTATCAGCTAGTTCGTTGCCTGAGATGCCAATATGGCTAGGAATTCAAAGTACTTTACATTTAGGGAATTTGTTTATAATCAGGTTTCTGATTATAACTGCGTAAAAGTTGCTATTGTTTTGCGTTAACTCTTGCTTTGATTGCTGAGAGTGAATTGGAGCAGATTATAAAATTGCCACGTTAATTTGAAACTATTTTCATAGCTTCGTAGATAGCTATTATTTCTGCTGCGAAAACTGAGGAGTGAAGGGGAAGAAGACCAAGTTTGAAAATTTCAGTGTCAAAGGTGATGGAATACGTAGTAATGTCATCTTTTTTGGATCCATCATTGTAAACAAAACTGAATCTGTTGTTGATGTTTTTATAGTTCAGAAAGAGTTGATGGTAGATTTCTAAGGAGGTATTAGGTTTATTATAGACTGAAAGAGATAGGTCAATGGACACGGTTATATTTTGCCATCTAAACAATTTCATTTTGACAGTTTTGGATGGGAGATAGTGGGAGATAGGGAAGATTAAGAAGCTTGCAGAAACTTATTATTTTGTCGATTGTGCTGGGATATTTATACACTCGTTTATTAGGTTTAATTAGGTATCTGAGTGAAGAGTCGAAAGAGTTAGTAAGGGTCTTAGAAAGTTTACCTGTTAAAAAAATGCATCTATTGCGGATTGCGTGGATATTAGATTCAATAAACATATTGTTAATAGGAGAAGTACGGAATGCACCAAGAGCTGATCGGATTGCAGAGTTTTGGATTGTATTTAGTTTATTAAGAAGGGACAAAGGTGCACGATCGTAGATATGAAGGCAAAAGTCTATTTTAGAGATAAGTATTTAGAATTTAACAATTTGAATTGGTGTATATGAACTGTAGTTGTATTTAATATTAGAAAGGAGTTTAATGATGTTATGCGCCTTAGTATGGTCAGTAGCCAGCTTAGTCATATAAGCACTCCTGTTGTATTTGTTGTTGAGAGTAAGACCTCGGATATGAAGAGTGGTAACGGACGAAATACTGAAGGATCCAGAAGAGATTGTGCATGAACAGCTATACTTGCGACAGATGTGACTGTGTTGTGATTTAGAAGTAGAAAGAGATACACCAGAGCATGAACATCAGTTATTAATATCAGAAAATAATTGCTCCAAGCAGGGACGCACAGTGGCTGAAGGGGGACCTGGGCAGAATATTGTGGGGCACTTTCTTTTAAATTCGCAAATATAAATGGACTATAACTCAAATGGGAATAAAACGAATATATAAATTTATTATTGTTTATAATAATATATTTTTATAGTCACTGTACGGTTATCGTGACATAAGTTTTACATTTCAGAAGATTGTATAAACAATATATCCGCTGATAAATGTTAGGCGTTTCCTTGTCTTTCGTGCACTGAACTCCTCAATAATCTTCTCAAAACTAATAGAGCTTGCGCCTTTCGTGCTCAATGCAGATAATGATTATCATGATTTCACCTGACCTCGCCCATGGTGGATCTCTACTTATTTTTGATTAGAGCAAACTTGCTGAAGGCTCTTTCTCCGGAAGCAACAGATGGTGGCAAAACAAGTAAAAGTCTCAATGCGATACATACTTGTGGCAAAACATTTTCATACCCACAAGCAGATATGAGGTTCAGTAGCTCCAAGGCAGAATTTGGTATCCCATTTTATTACTTTGCGAATCCTATGCAATAAATCGATTTCGTCTCACAGATCACTCTCAACAAAATCATTCGGGTATGCTTTTTCAGTGCACTTGCAGCTGTGATAGATGGCTCTTGAAAATCAGCTCCGGCATTTTCATATTCATGTGCAGCGTATTTGAGATTACTCACACTACTCTATGGCTCAATGATAGATGTGAAGAGCTTCGACAATTCTGATATCGCAGAATGTAGCTCGCCGAGCTCATTCAACAAAAGATCCACTAGTGGGAAGAAGACTAAAACTTTAAAGCGTTCCTCAGGGCTCTCAAGTACCTATTCTGTGCCTGATTCTTCATCATGAAATCGTTTTTTCTTTCGAATGCGCTTTTGGCTTTCTCTGAGCTCAGGTGTTATCTTTAAATTTGTTGCAACAAGATGAGCTGCTGTCAGAATTGCTGTCCAAGAATCTCTCAAGCGATGTACGTCAGTCAAATATTGATCAACACTGCGTGCTGCTTGAAAGTTGTTAATCAATGGGCGAACAGCGTCAATCCTAGCACTCCATCTAGTCATATATGACGATATATAAAAAGTCTTGCGGTATTTTTATTGAATTTTCAGTTGTTCATAAAATTGGTTATAATAATGCGATTTTAGTCAAATATGCGCCGTTTTGTTCGATGACGAGTTCCCAACGAGATGCCAACTTCATAATGCCCCTCTTATAGAAGCTCGCTTCCCTATTGTCAAAAAACTCGGAGAGCCAATTTTCACAGGACTCTCTTGTGGACAACTTCCGATTACCAAGCGCGTTCGTCATGGACAGAAATAGGTGGTAATCACTTGGTGCGAGATCCGGACTATACGGTGGATGCAAAAGAACCTCCCATCCGAGCTCCCGGAGCTTCTGGCGCGTCACCAAAGATGTGTGTGGCCTGGCGTTGTCCTGATGGAAGACAATTCGGCCTCTGTTGATCAAAGATGGCCTCTTCTGCATGAGTGCTGCATTCAAGCGGTCCAGTTGTTGGCAGTACAGGTCCGAATTGAGCGTTTGGCCATAGGGGAGCAGCTCATAGTGGATGATTCCCTGCCAAACACACAGAAGAACCTTCCTGGCCGTCAATCCAGGCTTGGCCACCGTCTGGGCAGCTTCCCCGCTTTTCGACCACGACCGTTTACGCTTCACGTTGTCGTAAGTGACCCACTTTTCATCGCCAGTCACCATCCGCTTCAAAAACGGGTCGATTTTGTTGCGATTCAGAAGCGATTCGCATGCATCCATACGGTCAAAAATGTTTTTTTGCTTCAAGTCGTGTGGCACCCATACATCGAGCTTCTTTTTCAATCCAAGCTTCTTCAAATGGTTTATAACGGTTTGATGACTCATGCCCAGCTCTTGGCCGATGCTACGGCTGCTACTATGCCGGTCTCTTTCGATCAATTCAGCGATTTTATCGCAATTTTCGACAACAGGCCTTCCGGACCGTGGCGCATCTTCGATCACCTCTGCACCAGAACGAAAACGTTGAAACCATCGTTGTGCGGTGGAAATGGAAACTGTATCGGGTCCATAAACTGCACAAATTTTATTGGCAGCATGAGATGCATTTTTGCCTTTATCGTAGTAGTACTGTAAAATATGCCGTATTTTCTCTTTATTTTGCTCCATGTTTGCGACGCTATAACTCACGAACGACTAAAAGCAAACAACAATTAATCAAACACGTGTTAGCACGTGAAAAGAGCTTTCCAAAAAGCTCTAGCGTGAACCGATGCGACGAATACAACTAGAACTACGCGCTTGCAAAGACAAGCTTGCGGAAATACCGCAAGACTTTTTTGACAACCTATATATAGATATTGCATAAACAGACAGTTCCGCACTTTCAATTAGAACTTTCCACCTGGTTGAGCTGAGAGCGAATATCTTGTAGTCAGTCTTCAATTTCTTTTAAATAAAATTTTTTTTTTGTTATGCGAGAATCGTAGAAATTATTGTCTCCAAAAATATAATTATATATATACTTTAAAGTGCCAAAATGCAGTGTGATTTCCAAGTTGAGGGTAGAACGTCTGGCTGGCTTACAATTTCTTTATGCAACTTGAGATACAAACAATAACTATTTGTTTACATTTGGCAAGCCAGCTGCGTTAAAGCGAATTTTTACTCCAAACTGTCACCAGATCTTAATCATTACAAATCGTTATAAATAAACAAGATCTACTTATAGACTAAACAAACTTTACGTATATAAAGTGATATATGTACGAAAGCTGATTTAATTTTTTTACTTTGTAATTTTATTGTTTATTTATGGATACATAACTATATTGTAGCTACATATATTTTTTTAGTTATGGATATTTTTTTAAATATTCATTTTTTATTATGTTGTTTATTTTTGTCATTAACGCGTATATTGGCGCTTGACTGGACCGAACTATTGGCCATATTATTTACCAATATGTTTGTTGTAGTTGTTATATTTTTCTTCTTTTTTTGTTGTTGTTGTTGTGGATCACTCATAAGGCCACTAATTGTTTATCAATTACAATTGTTAATTTTTTAATGCGCCAGCAAAGTGCCAAGCTGTGTTGCCATAAAAATTGCAATATTTTTAACATTTTGCAGCTATTGGCCAATAAGCCCGGGAGCGGGTACGCCCCGAGGGCAGCAGGCTAAAGTTTTTTATAGACTTTATACGACTATTATATATACTACGATTGAAAGCGACTTGAAGCAAAAAAAATTGCAAATTCCAAAGTTTTTATTTGTTGAGGGATTTTTGAGCGAATTTTTTTGGTAGAAAATGAAACTAGTTGAGCGGTTTCAATTTCGGGTCTATTGGGTTTTTTTTTATATACCCTGTATTTTAAGCTACAAGCTGTATATTCAGTTTGTGCAAAATGTATATAGCCTTTAGGGGCAGTATTTGGAGAGTCCTAAAAAGTAAACTAAAGTAAAGATTAGAGTTTGTCTGAACGCCTATTTCTTCTTTATTTGCAATTCGTTTTCGAATGTTAGCGATTATACAAGAAAAAAGTATAAACATAAAAATATAAAAATATAAATAATATTAAGTATTTTCAGGACAAATTTTTAACAATATTTGAAAATAATTCGCGGTCTCTAGCTGCTTCCAAGAGTTGACCCACATGTTGCATACCGGTCCATTGCCTTATGTTCCTCAACCAAAAGAATTGCTTACGACCGATGCCTCTTCTTCCTTCAATCTTGCCTTGCAGAATGAGTTGTAACAGCTCATATTTGGGATTTCGCAGAATATGACCCAGATATGAAGTTTTTCTTCGTTTGATAGCTTTGAGCAGTTGTCTATCAGCCTGAACTCTTCGCAGGACTTCTTCATTAGAAACGTGATGGGTCCAAGGTATTCTGAGCAATCTCCGAAAAAGCCTATTTCTTAGATATGCTCAAAGCTAGACCAACCAAACTTGCATTTTAAATACCTAATTATTTGCTTGGAGTCATCTTATTTTTAGTTTTTTAATAGCAACTTTATACCAAATAGTTTCCATTGTGGTTGTCTCAGAGCACGTAGGAAAAATCCAAAAGTTATAGATGCTTCAGATTAGCTATCTAAACTAAGCGTTGCAAAGTTTTATATATTTCCAAAACAATGCGCCATTTGTATCAAAAATAGCTTAGTATATTCCATAGGACACATTCAACAATTTGGGTCTATAGCTCATATGTTTAGCTAAAGTAAATAAAAAAATTTTTCTTTTTTTTTCAAGCACTATACCAAACTTATCAAAATCGGTCTACCTATATTATAGGACCGATAAGTCAAAAACTGGTACTTTTTTGGTTCGAAATTCGTGTGTCTTTTTGTGCAGTATAATTTTTCTAAGAAATATTGCTACCTTGAAAGTTTGAATTTAGGGTTTTCAAGTAAAATAAAATGTAGGTTAGGTTGGGGGGGCAGTTGAAACTGACGTCCCAACTCACTTAGGCCAAGGATAGGCCCGTTGCGATACCGCTAGTGTGAGTTAGTTCACCACTCTTACCCACTAGAGAGGTCCCCTGTAAAAGGTGAAAGCCATCGTGCTGCCAGAATAAAACCCAAAAGGCATTTTAGACTCTGTTCAAAGAGCTGAGATAAATCGTTAAGAAAGTATGACTGTAGGGACCAAAATCTTTTACTGCCCATTCCAGGACTCTGTTCAAAGAGCTGAGATAAATCGTTAAGAAAGTATGACTGTAGGGACCAAAATCTTTTACTGCCTAGTCCAGGCCAGAGACAGAAGAAGTGTACCACCGTCTCCAGCTCCTCCTCATCGCCACAGCTGATACAGAAGTCATGGTGGGGAGCATTCAACCTGGATGCGTCGTTTCCTACCAACCAGTGTCGCGTGATGGTACGGATAACAGATAAGCACTGGGCTCTATTCAGACAGCAAAGTTTTTTTAGTTCTTTTGCTGCAGTATGTCGTCCAAGTTTGCCGCTAGATTCTACACGATGTCCGATTCTACATTTATTTGCACAGAGAGCGAAAAAATTTCGTATTCTCAGTTTACAGCTGGCCATGGGTATACCCAGGAACTCCTTGTCTTGCAGGAGGCTGCTGGTAGTTCCTTGTCTAGCCAGTTTATCCGCAATACAGTTACCCTCGAAGTGCCTATGCCCTGGGACCCATATGAGGTGAATTGAAAACTGCTCAGCCATCTCCCTAGAGACAAGCGGCAGTTACTCACTGACTTCATACACGAAGTCATCGAAACTAGGGACTTAATAGCCGCTTGGCTGTCCGAATAGATACAAATGTTCTTGTTTCGAACTTGAAGGCTTCTTTTTGTTATTAAAGCCTCCCAGATTGCAGTGACCTCTGCCTGAAAAAAACTAAAGTGGTTCGTGAGTCGGAAAGCAGTTCTAGCGTTGAAATACTCAACGTAGACGCTTCCGCCTATACAGTCGTCTAGCTTGGAACCGTCCGTGTATCTAGAAGAATCTAGAAGTGTCAAAATGAGCCAAATAGTTATTTTGAATATAATTTCAGAGCGGATTTTAACTGGCTTTTTGTCAAAATTCCAAGAGCTTAATAAAAAAACGAAATAGATCCCCTTAAACCGATTGCATGTTCTAATAATTTCTTCATAATGCTGAAGGTACTAAAAATCAGCAAAGGGATTGCTATTTTAGACGATATCCCTTTTTTTTTAAAGCCATTTTTTCATGCCATATCACTAAGGCTTTCAGAGGAAACTTGCTATTATAACTAGGTAGGTAGGTAGGTAAAAGTGGTTGCCATTCCGACACACCTAGGCCTATGAAAAGCCCGTTGTGATGCTATTTGAGTCCGTCCTCTACTTTCCTGTATCCTCTTTGAACCAACCTGTCGATTTAATAAACGAATTAATCTTATTTATTCTGATTTCTGCAATTTCAGTAATATTCCCAAAAGTTTCGGAGCCCAGTGTATTTAGTCTCCTCCTGCATAGTGCCATGCATCCACCCACCTGACAGCTTTTATAGTAGTCAAAATGTTCCACGCCCAATCTATTGGCGTGCCCACCAATAAGACAACTCCCAGTAAGAGCCCCTATCGTAGATCTTATGTCTAGTCTGCTGAGTTTTAAAAGTTGCTTGGTTCTATTCAAGCTCCATTGCGGCCAAGTTTTCCTACTAATAAGACAGGTGCTGGTTTGCTTCCATCTATTGTTTGCATCATTAATGTTACTTCTATCTACTAACAATTGACACGTTGCTAGTGGTATAGATACCAACGCCTTATCCGGCTGAAGTGGTACCCTTGTACCCCGTCTAGCTAGTTCATCTCACTTGCAATTACCAACGATATCTCGGTAGCCTGGTACCCAAAGCAGATTTATGGTGAAGTATTTAGTACCATCTCGTAAAGGCTCGTAACATTCCATTACTGTTTTGGATGTGAGCCTTACTGACTGTAGTGTTTTTAAAGCAGCCTGACAGTCAGAACAGATCTGAATTTCCCTTTCGGTTAAAACACGATTCTTAATTATGAGAATACTTTCCACTATAGCTATGATGTCTGCTTGGAAAACACTACTACGATCTGGTAAGCGGAAGGATTCGTTAATGCCCAACGATTCCGAATAGATACCCCTTCCACTTGATCATTGAGCTTAGATCCGTCCGTAAAAATGGTAATCTTGCTATTGCAGAATAGTCCTATAGAACTTATGGCTTGATCTGAAGATTCTCTTAGCCTTAAGGCCGATTACACTGCTATTTGCTTACTATATAGGTCTATTGGCATTATATGCAGCATGGTGTTTAATGCTGCTGTGGGGGCCGCTCTCTATTATACTTATATTCTTTTATTATTATTTAGGTCATTTATTTAAAGTCTAGTAAAAACAGATTGTAAATAAAATATGAGGGAAAAAATCTCTCGAGGCCAAAATTATTTTTATTTCCCATTCATTCATTTTAATGTATTATTAAATTTTTCTGGATTTTTTATAATTCTTTGACATTCCGGATTCACTCCGAAGAACGGAAAATCAAAAAATTTCCATTATTTGCTCAATAAATTCTACCTCAAAACAACATCTTCGTATCGTTTTAAAATTTTGACAAAATGTAGCCAAATCAATATTCAATATTGAAAAAAAATCTTCTTCCGAATTTAAACCACTTTTCGAATTTCATAGCAATTTGATGGTGTAGGGTATCTCCAAATCGTTCGCAACCGCCATTAACGAATGCCATCCTTTTCATATAAAAAATAAATATAGAGCAAACAAGTGCTTAACAAGTAGTATTGAGTATTGTTATTTCCACACTATATTTTCTCGATTTGATTATTGCCTTTCCTTCGTTGACATTTTCTTTGCTGATACATTAGAAAATCCATCCAACGTCATACAGTTTTAATTACTTCAACTATTTTTCAATTAAGCATTTACGTAATAAATATAAAAATTACAATTCATAAGAAAAAGTTAATTACAAATTACGCTGCATGATAACTTTTCTGATGCACTGTGCGTACGAAAAAATTCCCACAATTAATTAAATAGCGCACGTGTAGAATTTTTTATACAATTAAACAAAAAAATCAAGCAATAAAACTTAAAAAAAAAATAATATAAAAAATAAAAACTGCGGGAACATGTTAATTGTGTGTGAAACCGCTGCTCGGCCTGGCCTGAACCGTTTTGGCCATGTTTGGATTCGGACGCCAAAAGCCCGGCAAGTGGTATTTATTTCTATTTACTTTTTATTTTAGTGTACGAGTATTTACATTTGCTATGTGCTCGACAGCGGGGTTAACAATAGTAATTATGTTGGGGTGTTTTTTTTCGCTCTCTCTGCTTCTTCTTTGGAATCTATTATGTTCCCTGCTGGGATTAAAGCGTTACTAACAAAAAAAAAATAATTACACTATACTACAATCAAATTAGTGAATGAATGTTTCCAATTGTAGTTAATAGTGCTGGGTGGGGCCAGAGGCTAGTGTTTTATTACGACTATTATATAGTAATAAATTTGGTCACACTAATTATAATAGTGTTGAACAAGATATTGTTGAAAGGAAATTTTTTTGGTTTTTATTCTAACTGTGCTTACACTTAGAATGATAAAAAATTAAAAGAAAAAATATATATTTATATATGGGTAATTAATCAATTTTTAATCTACATCAACATTGCCCAGGGCATACAATTCTCGTCTGAAGATTTGTGTTTTATCAAAATGGCGGAGCTATAATGGCCGCCAAAGCAAAGTAACGCCATAATTTAATCACTATTTTTAATGCTATTCTCTTCTGAAAAATATTATTGCAACCCCTCCTATGTATTACTTAGATACTTCTGAGGTAGCTGTTTATATTTTTGAAGAAAAGCGACCTAAGCTTATGGTTGGTTGGTTTGGGTGCCGTTTTAGTGACAACAAATTTAAACTCTATTAGACTAATGCGCCATTTTGTTACAGCACTTATGGGAACCACTGCTGTTCGGTTTATTCAAACCATCTCGATCCGTTAATAAACCTGCTGATGTCGTCTATGTTCTTTTCTGCCAAGTCACGTAGGCTTCCTAACGCGAAGCTTGCTAGTGCTCTGTGGCGTAAGGACCCCAATCGTGGGCACTCACATAAATAATGATAAAGTGTCTCTTCTGTTTTCTCCTGGTCACAGCTTCGGCATCTGACGTTGTAGGGCCAGCCCATTTTCTTTGCATGGTCTCCTAACGGCCAATATCCGGTTATTGTCGATGCTATTCTGTAGATCATTGTTCTTCGCTTGCTTAGCGGTTCGGCCGTTCTACGCTTGTCGTATCGCGGCCAAATTTCCTTTGCAATCTTGCAAGTGCCAATATTTTTCTATCTGGTTTCAGCCTTGTTCTGAGCTCGCAGAAGAAGTTCTCTCTTGATAGCGCTGAGTGGGTATTTGACAGCTACCTCCGCTGCTTCGCCATCTAATGCTCCTTTTCTCGCCAGTTCATCAGCTTTTTCATTCCCGTATACGTTCCTATGTCCGGGAACCCATACGAGAGCGATGTTCATTCTGCTTGCAAGGGCATTGAGATCTTCTTTGCATTGTCTGATGATTTCTGAGTTCACGGTTGGCGATTTGATCGCCATCAAAGCTGCTTGACTGTCGGAGAATATACACACCTCCGACAGCTGACTCGGATGATTATTCAACACCTTACAAGCTTCTCTGATGCCAAAGACTTCCGTCTGGAAGATGCTGTTTCTGCTGCCTAGGCGATAGGTGAGAGATACTTCAAGTTCGTCCGAGTAGACCCCTGCTCCTACACCGCGATCCATCTTGGATCCGTCAGTATAGATTGCAGCTGCGTCTGCTCTCATTACCCTGTTCATGTCCCACGTCGAACCTCTTCTTGAAGTCCAGTACTGGTGTTATGTAATCTGTTGATTTGCTAGTCTCTTGACCCTTCAGAATGCTGCCATATCCGAAGGTATTAGTTCTCCAGAGTCCAGTTTCTTTGATTCTGGTGGCCGTGTTTGCTGCAGTTAGCTTTAATTGGATGTCAATCGGAATCATATTCAAGATCACATTTAACGCCTCTGCTGGGCATGATCTAATTACGCCCGTAACACTTGCACAGGCCGCCCGTTGCAGTGTACTTAGTCTCCTGATGTTGTATTGCCTGCTCAATGCTGGCCACTATACCAGTGCACCATATGTGATGATGGGTCGTACGATGGCTGTATACATCCATAGGGCAATCTTAGGGTTCAGACCGCAGTTCCTGCTGATGATTCTTTTAAGCTTATTTTTTAAGCTTATTAAATTAAAGAGTTTTCAACGTTTCTAAAAATTGCGGTTGCAAAATTGTCAGAATTTTGACTTTAAAAGTCAACTTCTTTTTATTATTACATTATTATTATTTTTTTCACATGTAAAATTCATAATATCATCATCATATTAAAATTATTTCTTTCGCAAGTAATATTTTTTTATTAAAATTATAGTTGTGAAGCCAAAATTAATTTTTTTATAGTGCAATACTTTAAAAATATTAAAAGGGATTTTTTAATGCAAATTTTTCATTCAATACCCTTCAAATTAAAAAAGAGCTCGCCAATTGAAGTAGTTCGAGCGCTTGTCCTAAAACTCGAAATCATCGGTTCAATAGATTGAAAAATAAAAACAAAGACTTTAATTTTAATTCGAGTAACGTCACGCAAAAAAATGTTGTTTTTTATCGATTTCATAGCTTTTAAAAATTAAGTTATTTAAAATCCAAACAAAAATATACCAAATAGCAGAAAATTGCAATTTAGCAATCCAAAACCCTTTACTATTTTTTTGTAACGTAACGCCAAATGAATATATGTATATTATGCGTTGAGGCCCATCGCAGTCAATTTTTACCAATTTCAGTTTTTTTTAACGTAACGTCACGCCAAAATGATACTGAATGATACTACATAGAAGATTAAATAATATTAAGCTTCAAATAATTTGTGGCTTTTAGCTTGGGAAAGAAAAGACAAAAATGAAAATACAAATTTAACGTAACGCCAAAAGGACAATAAACATAAAACTACACACAAAAAATTTCAATTTCGAGCAATTTGTAGCCAGGACAAAAGGCTTTCAGCTTGTAAACAAAAACAAATAAATAAAAAAATAAAACAAACTAAATGAATTTTGATATAAAATAAATCTAAGTTAATAATAACAAGTTTTTTCTTAAAAAAGTTTAAATAAAAAATTTACTAATATTATATATTCACAAAAAAAAATTTTATTCAAAAGAAGCCAAAAATGCGACATTTTTTAAGTAAAAATTTTAACTTTTAAGCCATATTTATTACACAAAAAAAAAGAATTCGTCATTTAACTCTATTTGAAATGATATATTTTTTTTAATATCGGTTAGTTGTACAGTAAAAATATACAAAAAAGGGGCTTACCTGGAAAAAATTTGATGGTTCTTAAAACAGTAAGTTTGAGAAATTCCAGCAAGCAATTTTTAATTGGTTTTGCCACACTTTAGATGTGTTCAAAAATATTGACCAAAATATGTATCTACGTAAAGAAAGCAACGTTTTTTTTAAGGAATATCTTATACTTAACGAGCATTATTATTCATAGCACAGGTCTACAAATACAGGGGTCATGTGAGTTGTTGGAAAGCTAAGGGTTATTTCCGAAGTAATTTGGTGCGTAGAATCCGAATCCGGCATCAGAACCGGTCCATCACGTCTGGATTTTGAGATATTTGAGGCTATTTACCCAAAAAACGGCGTTTTTTCCTACTTTTGAGGTTATGTACAGGGCGCAAAAAATTTTTGCGGTTTTTCTCTCCAGTAACATCATTTAGTACAACTCTTACCCTTTAATTTAAGGGTTCAAGAGATCAATTATCAATGTACCCAAAAATAACATAACCTCAAATATCTCAAAATCCTGATGTGATGGGCCAGTTCTGATGCCGGATTCGGATTCTACGCACCAAATTACTTCGGAAATGACACTTAGCTTTCCAACAACTGAACCATGTTGACCTGTGTAGTCAATTCAACATCTTTCCCAAATAAATCCAAAATTTTGTATTATTTATTTGTGCAGAATGTTACTTGGGCATATTTGCCAGGGCGTTACACTTTAAGGGTATATATACTATGAGGATTTCTGCTAGAATCAATAAAAACTGCAATAACTATCTTTGGCAAGTTCTTCAATTTTTTAGAGAAAATTTTCTTAGACCACGTGCAGTTTCTAAAGCGAATCCTCATCCTTTTTTTTGACTTTAAGACATTGCTTAAGTTTATGTTATGCAAGTCAATAGTAAACATTTGGGCTTATAAAGTGTAGAGTTTCCTTACCAATTTGTTGGCCATTTAGCAGAGTATTTTGAGCCAACTAAACACACAAAAACTGCGGAGTGAGGCAACTCCTATTTCCAATGCAAAAAAAAAAGGTTTTCTTCGTATAGAATGTACATATGTATTGATAATGACGGACTTATTTACTCAGTCAGTAGTTATTTGAGAGTTTGGGTTGTTGCCTTTTTGGTAGGATTTCCTTGGCTATAGAAACAGTAAATCCTGTCCTAATCCTGTCAGCAGTTGCTGCAGCACTTTGTGGGCTGGTGGCGAGACTACTGCTGCGATTTGAACCAGGTAGGGCAACAAGCTAGTCCTTGTCATAGCTTGCCAAATTAATTTCGTTTACAATCTCAGTTAGTGCAATTTGTGCTGCCCTTGTCTGATGTGGCAGCAGTGAAAACCATTTTGATTTATGTGGCAAGCTTGTTGCCAACTCTGCCTTACAAGCCAAATTATAATCATAAACGCTGCACTAATGAGCAAAACTCGACGAAAAATAGTCGCAGCAGTGTTGCAAAGTGCGGCACAAACGGCGGGCCGCGGGGTGTACATCATGACAACGAGACAAGACAAAGTTGCCAGCATATAGCTGGCTACCCCTGGCAAGGCAACTCTATCAGTTTCGTAGCAAGTTCAAGTTTTTGAAGTGCATTTGCTTAAGCAGCTCCAGCTGCAGCCTGCCCCTTGTCGTTGCCTCATAACTATAAAGCAGCAAGGCAAGACGTTGACAGTTGGTTGGTTTTCGGGGGGTAGGGGATTGGCGGCCTGCCTGCAGATTGCTGACAAGTGCATTTTCATAAAGATAATAATTCAAGAGATTTTCGTGGATTTGCGCAGAGACAAAGGCTGCGGGCGAGCTACAGCTTAATGCAATAGCAAATATTACGCATACGCAATGTACAACACGCGCCACATAACGCAACGCAGAGCGCCGTCGTTGCCTCCGCTACGGCCAACTGACTCTGAACGTCTGACTCGTGACAGCACGAGTCGCTGCTGCGGCGAACTGTGCTAAAATTATGACGTCGACTGCGACGTCGGCCGCGACGCTGGCAGCGTTTGTGCTAAATATTTCAAGTCTGGCGCAGGCGCAGGCAGAGCGCTGTACAGCGTTAACAGTGCCTGGGAACAGTTTTTAACAGCGCTGTTAGCTGGGTACTAAAAACTTTTCCGGCGAAAGATTGGCGATTTCTTTTTTTTTTTTTTTTGTTTTTTTTTCGATTTTATTGGCACGCTTTTTATGCCGCATATATTTTGGTGGCAACAACAAATCTTGGTTTTTTTCCTTTTTTTTTTTTTGCTACCAGTTTTATTTACAGCATTTTCGCTTTGATGCGTGTGGCATGCCTAACGTTTCTTTGATTTGTGGCACGTTTGCTGCAAATCTCGGCGCTGAAGCGTCTTTGTTTCGTATGCAGCGCACTCTGCGGCACTGTCAGCTAAGTTGCTGGCGCCCAAAAGCAGGCAACGCATTTCAATTGCTGCCACATAGCACCTGACAACGACGACGACGACTACGACGACCCCGTGCCACAGCACACCTCACCATGTCACTCTTGTTGCAACAGCGGCAGCACTGCACTTCATTAAATTCGACGAGTTGTCAGTGCGTTGGCGCCACGTGACCTTCGCACACACACAAACACACACGTGGAAAGACGCAGAACGCCGGCACGTAGCAGTTTGGGCCAAATTAAGCAGAAAAAAAATCTGATACAGCCGAAATGGTGCACGACATGGGTATACACTGTACTCAATACTCAGTACAACCTAAGCAACTAGTACTAACTACTGCGCTTAGTGCTAGCCTGAACTGCTTGTTAGGCAGGTCTAGCAAGCAGTGCTCAAATGGAATTTATTGCGATTATTTTTATGTAAAACTTACGCGTTGAGTGTTATAACATTTTCGGGAACTATAGTTAGGACTGAAGCGGAAATATAGTTGGCATGATTTATTTAAGATTAAGCATAATGTGAATCATAAAATATGTATCAAATAGAATTCTCTGCTTCCATTAAAAAGAAATCCGATTTTTGATTATAACAAGCTTGATCCTTGTTATAAGCAAACAAGTTCCAAATTAATTTCTGGCATTTTTGAGATTACATCTGCTGGGCTTTATTTTGTTGACCATAGATACATTTGCAGCAAGCAGAAAAATTTCTAGTTCACATGGTCTGAACGCTGTAATCGAAAAACGCATTTTTTTTTTGGTTGGAACTCTGTTAGCATAGTTTTTTATACGATTTTAAAAAGTCCAAAAAATTCGACCAAAAATAATGCTACAACTACGAGGGTGGATTGATAAGTTTCCGGCCTTACCAAAAGATGGCGCCACTAGGCCTACCTTGAGGTGGCATTCTATAGTACCATCCTTAGATAGCTTGTAGCTATAGTTTCAGCCCGATCGCCATGTTACATTAGATTTGAGAGCACACTGAACAAGACGCCTCTGTGTTTTTCTTGAAAATGGTCGACCAAAAATTGATTCGAAAAAACATTTCTACCGCCAATTTGACGTTGTATAAGCGTAATCCAAGCGAATTTTTGCGTCGATTCATAACCGTTGACGAAACTTGGGTCCACCACTACACTCCTGAAACCAAAGAAAAGTCTAAACAGTGGATTGGACCAGTGGAACCAACTCCAAAGAAGGCAAAAACAACTTTTTCAGCGCACAAGGTTATGGCTACTGTTTTTTGGGATGCAAGAGGTATTATATACATTGATTACCTTGAAAAGGGTAAAACTATCACTGGTCAATACTACGCAGACTTATTGCAACGTTTGAGCCACGAGGTCAAAATTAAACGACCTCATCTGGCGAAGAAAAGAATCTTGTCTCATCACGATAACGCACCAGCGCACAAGTCAATCGTTGCGATGGCTAAAATCAACGATCTGAAGTTTGAATTGATGCCGCACCCTCCCTACTCTCCAGACCTAGCCCCGAGTGACTATTATCTGTTTCCTAACCTCAAAAAATGGCTTGGCGGTAAGAGATTTGTGGACAATGAAGAAGTAATCGAAGCTGTAAATGGGTATTTTGAGGAGCTTGACGAATCAGTCTATAGAGATGACATTACTAGACTAGAACACCGCTATGAGAAATGTATCAGCCTTGGAGGAGATTATGTTGAGAAATAAAAAAAAAATTCTTAAAAACGTTGTTTTTCTTGGTCAGGCCGGAAACTTATCAATTCACCCTCGTATTATTACAAAAAATTTGGTTAGGCTAAGCAGTAGTAGCTACAATCGAATAAGTTATCCAAAAAATTAAGATTTATACAGACTTTGGTTTTTTTCTATGGATATAAATGTTATCGATGATATGAAAAATCTTGGCGAAAATTTAAAAAAAAAATTTCTAAAAAAATATTTATTTTTTAAAGTAAAAGTAGAAATTAATAGTAGATTATAAAAGTTTTGTAGAAATAGCGAGAAACGACTTAAAAAAGATTTGTATTTTTATAAAATAAAATAAAAGATTAAAAAGTTTTTTGCTATTTTTAAAACTAGTATTACTTAAAAAAGTTTAGTATATTTTTAATAATTTTAACCAATTAAGTGCGGATTGTGTTCGACAAATGTCAAAAATTTGCAATTTTGCAGTTCAAGTCAAACTTCATTAGCATTTTTGGTAACGTAACGCCAAATGCATTTGTGCACATATTTTTTTGTACTTAAAAATCAATTGCAGTCATTTTTACTAAATATAGCGCTAGCTTAAATTTCAGTTTTTTTTAACGTAACGTCAAGCCAAAATGATACTGAATGATACTACATAGAAGATAAAATAAATCTTAAGTTTCAAATAATTTGTGGCTTTTAGTTTGGGAAAGAAAAGACAAAAATGAAAATACAAATTTTTCTTTTATCAAATGTTTTCGTACGAATGTAACGTCACGCCATAATGGTAATGACCATAAGACAACATATGAGATAAAATTTAGCGCGAATTTTGTTTATCAGCATTATTATTTTTTCTATGGGTGCTCTATCAACTTGAAGTGACCAAGTCCACAAAAAATTAGTAGAACATTCCAAAGTTCGAAATTTGTAAAAAATAAAATATTTAGTTACATAATTTTCATACTTAGATGTCTAAAGCACTCTAGAACATCATAAGGACTTAGTTTTTTATTCAACTTTTATTTTTTTATTTTTCTAAAATTTAAATGGCAAATATTGTTGTTTATAGGACTTTTATTAACATTATGGGTTCAATATTAAGTGCATATATGTAAAAAAAAAAGCTATTTCAGCTACTCCCAATCAGACGGGTCTGGGGTTAGCTCACAAAGCTTGGAGCTTCATTTAATGACGTAGCTTAGCAAACAAGAAATCATTTCCGAAAATGATGAAAATGGCGGATCAGCCTATATACAAAAGGCGTGCAAAAAGAATCGGTATGTTTATTTTTTTATTAGGTTGGTAGGATTGTTTTTGACATCTTGTCAGAATTTGAGCGCAATTTGCCTTATAAGTATTGGTTTGGCAGTTGTTGTTGTTGGTCGAAAAAAGGACGCTCTTCGATTTTTGCAATGGAAAAAAACTTGTTTCCACGAGTTTGTTTGAAATTTTGTGTTGCGAATGAATTTTCGTGTGCCGATTCGCTTAAGATGTTGCAAAAGGCCTGCACTGAGGACTGTATGTCCAAAACACAGGCATACGAGTGCTACAAATTGTTCAGAGAGGGTCGTGAACACGTCACTGATTTGCCTCGTTCCGGGCGTCCTTCAACATCAAATACCGAAGAAAACGTCTATGCAGTGAAGAAAATTGTGCTCGAAAATAGTAATGTCGATATTCGTGAGATTGCTTCAGAGCTTGGCATCTCTTATAGATCAGCCGAACACATTTTGGTTGAAGTTTTGGGCATGAAACACATCGCGGCCCGATTCATGCCAAAAACGTTGCATATTTTTTTTCATTATTTTTGAATTGTTGGCCAAACACTCAACGAATGTGGTCGCTCAGGCTCCGTGACTCTTTCCTGTTTCCCAAACTCAAATTGCCTTTAAGAGGGAAGCGTTTTGACACCTTAGAGATCTTCAAACAAAATTCGAAAAAGGAACTCAAAGCCATCCCTGCCCAGGACTACCAGAAGTGTAAGGATGATTGGATCGAGCGTTATAATATGTGTGTAAGCTCTTATGGTGAATACTTCGAAGTGGAGGTGGAGAACTATCGATAGTCGGCGCCATCGATAGTCGACGATAGTAATTTCACAACCATCGATAGTTGACGTAAGTACTATCGATAGTCGGCGATAGTCCCCGTCCACAATATAATATACATATTTGGTTTTAAATTTAAAGTTGGTTTAATTTTAAAACAAGAAAATTTAAATGCGACATTAATGTTTTTTGATCCAAAAGTTTTGGTCAAGAATTAAAGACTGTTTAAATTTTCTTCCTTGAGCCTGGTTCGCCTCTCCGAAACAATTAGGCGAACCTACAGAATGCATCGACGATCTACAACTGCCGCTTGTCGATGAGATATTGTCAGTATCCGCCGAAATACCTCCAGCTGGAGTGCTCGAATCTGGGACATGATTTTGCAAGCCAGGGTGGAATTTTTTCAGATGATCTAGCAAATTTGAAATATTTCCGCTGGGGTACTCCTCCTTAAATTCGACACATATTTAAAATACTTCATAGCTTCAGTATTAACTCGGTAATCGCAACACTCGATACAAGCAATTCCTCGATTTTCGCAATACTAAGAAATATAGCATTGTAACCTTTTTTCCTTTTCTGAAAGAGCTTCATGAGACGGCTATTATATTTTCCTCGGTGGTGCAACCTCCTCTAAATTACCTAGATTTCTATTAGTTGCGGTTACCAAGTTCAAACTGTACTTTAAAAGTAAGCATTATACCTCTTTGAGAAAAGCGATCCATTTCATTTTATTGAGGTATCACTGTTTTAATAAAATTTTTTACTAATATTTTTTTAGCAAAGTTTACTTTTTGGTGATGTGAAAACTATCGGAGAACTATCGATAGCACTATCGGCACTATCGTTAATGTCTGGATGCTATCGATGGTACCTCGATAGTGCTCAACCATCGATAGTGCCGATAGTACTATCGATAGTTCTCCACCTTTACTTCGAAGGCGATAATAAGGATATTAATTAAAATTTAAGAAAAATGTGTTTTTTTACAATTTCCGGAAACCTTTTGATGCTATAAATATTTAGTACATTGGACCTGCTAAAAACTAATAAAAATCATAAGTCTTTTGTTCCCCGTTAGTTGATCATGTTAGATAAAACTTTCCCAAATAATATGCTAAAATAGGTTATATCCAAATTAACCGACGCCACGTTTGTAACTTTTCTGGCTCGACCTTAGTTTTGCCTGTCACACACTTTGGACAATTTTCCATAATACTCTGAATTCTATGCGCACAAAAAGGCACAAAAGAAAGCAGAGAGCAAAAAATAAACGGAAAAAAGGGTATTTTGTCAACCCTATCCCTGGGCGCCAGCTCAGGCCCAAAAAGTGACCCTGCTGACTCTGCTGTTATGTGCAGTTTAACAGACAGTCGCAGTTCGTTTAGACGCAATCCTTTGCATTTTGCACGACGTCGGTTGCTGACGCTGTCAGACTCTCTATGCGCTTGTGTCTATTTTAATCAACACACGACATTGCCACACACACACACAGATACACGTTCTCATAGATATAAATACACACACACACACAAACACCTGCAGAGCCTTACATGTATGTGTGTGTGTTTGTGTGTGTGTGTGTCCTTAACGCATCAGCAACAGCAAAAAATGATTAGGTTATGTAATTTCGGAAGCAGTTTTTCTGTTAGTTTAAAATTCACTATTTTTGGGTTATTTTTGGGCGGGCATATTGACTGGTTTAAATACTCTGTAATAATCAACTACTACTTGGACTAGTCTATTATTTTTAGTTGATAATGTGTAAGCATGTGAGATACGCTACATAATAATTCCACTAAAATCTTAAAGGTAAATTTTAGACATTTAATTAGATTTCATTTTAACTTTGCACGATTTTTCAATTCAAGCTTTCTGATTACACCAGTTTACAAAATTATTATAAATTATTAATTTTTGTATTTATAAAAGATGTTCTTTACTTTATTTTCACAAGAAAGCGACAACTTCAAGAAGTTACTTGCCATAGTTAAACTTAACATTATTTCCTAATTGTTGCTAAAATACAAAAAGTAAAAATTTTATTTTTGATAAATAATGAAAGTAAATCTAAAATTTATTATATACAGAAGTAAACAAATAATATATACTTCCATCAAAAAATTTAAATCTATAGTAGTTTTAATACTCATTCCGTGCACGTCATAGTACACTGTCTTTTTCTAAGGTGAACAATCCAATGCATTCCATTATTCAGTCCTAGAAAAAAAATCTGGTATTATTCCTAGGTAAATACCATTACTGACATCTTGAATTCAATAAATCTGAACCTGATTGCAAAAAAAAAAGACCTGAATTCCCTTTGTAATGAAGCAATTCAGTAAAAACACAGTATTTATATCATTAGTATCCGTACGTCACGTTTCGATCTCCGTACGTCACGCACGCAAAGCAATACGTTTTGTTGGATAGCCGAAAAAGTCGATGACTTGTGAGAGAATCATTTGCAAATTCTAATTCCTGACACTTTTACCTAAAAAAAATAAAGTTCATCTCAATTCTCAGAGTTATGAAGTGGAGCAATAAGCATGGAATATTCATGTGTTTTGTGTCCGTCCGTTACGCTCCGTCTTTCAACCTCCTTATCAGCATTAATAACACAGGTCTACAAATACAGGGGTCATGTGAGTTGTTGGAAAGCTAAGGGTTATTTCCGAAGTAATTTGGTGCGTAGAATCCGAATCCGACGTCAGAACTGGCCCATCACGTCAGGATTTTGAGATATTTGAGGTTATGTACCCAAAAAACGGCGTTTTTTCCTACTTTTGAGGTTATGTACAGGGCGCAAAAAATTTTTGCGGTCTTTCTCTCCAGTTACATTATTTAGTACAACTCTTACCCTTTAATTAAAGGGTTCAAGAGATTAATTACGATTTTTTTTCGCAAAGTTATGGCTTTTCGAAGTTACGAGATATATCCCTTCGACGTCATTAGCATTTGCAATAAGCCTTTGAGATAACACAGGTCAACATGGTTCAGTTGTTGGAAAGCTAAGAGTCATTTCCGAAGTAATTTGGTGCGTAGAATCCGAATCCGGCGTCAGAACTGGCCCATCACGTCAGGATTTTGAGATATTTGAGGTTATGTTATTTTTGGGTACATAACCTCAAATATCTCAAAATCCTGACGTGATGAGCAGTTCTGACGCCGGATTCGATTCTACGCACCAAATTACTTCGGATATAACCCTTAGCTTTCCAACAACTCACATGACCCCTATATTTGTAGACCTGTGTTATTTTAGGGATATATCTCGTAACTTCGAAAAGCCATAACTTTGCAAAAAAAAATCGTAATTGATCTCTTGAACCCTTTAATTAAAGGGTAAGAGTTGTACTAAATAATGTAACTGGAGAGAAAGACCGCAAAAATTTTTGCGCCCTGTACATAACCTCAAAAGTAGGAAAAAACGCCGTTTTTGGGTACATAACCTCAAATATCTCAAAATCCTGACGTGATGGGCCAGTTCTGATGCCGGATTCGGATTCTACGCACCAAATTACTTCGGAAATGACTCTTAGCTTTCCAACAACTGAACCATGTTGACCTGTGTAATTGACCTAAATAATTTTTAAGAAATCGTGGCCGTAGGTTGGTGGTTCGATTTCCCGCAGCAGCACTGGTGCATTTGCCTGGAACTGGCATCGCTAGCTCAAAGACGCTATTTGCCCTGAAAGTCTCTATTAATTAAAGACACCGCCGTTGGGATTCGGCTATAAACTGTAGGTTTGTTGTTCTGTTCGAATAGTTATTAATAGAGATCCCCTATGCCTTTTAAATTTTTAAAACCCGGTTTTAGTTAGGAAATTTCCCCCTCTTTTTTCAATACTTGATTCATCATCGCGCAAAATGTTCAGCAAAAAACGTACGAGCGTCCGTTTGTCACGCGTGAAAACGCTCATGATAAAGAATATAAAAAAAAAATTATATTTATTTTACTAAAATTTTGAAGTTAAGAGTCTTGTTGAAAATTAATAAAAAAAATTGCCTGAAATATTCAGCAGCAATGGGTTTAGTTTCAAAACTAAAATTTTCAGTTCATTTTTATTTTAATTCGTACAGAAAAATAAAAATGTTAAATAAATACTTTTTTTTTTATATGGCCTTATTCAAATGCATAGATTTAAAAAAATATATACATATTTATTCAAATTTTAATTTTTATATAGTACAATGAAAAAAAACTTATAAAACACTAATCAAAAAATATTCTGAAATCTTACATCCAAAAAAAATACACTAGTTGCACGAAAAATGAACCTTCGTAAAAAAGCGTTTTTTTTGCGTGCTGTTGCTTTTTTGGTTCCATAATATCTACCGTTCCTATCCAATTTCAAAGATCTTAGACTCGTAAAGTTTGTAAAAGAATTCTTTTTTAGTTTAAAGCTTAATATAATTAATAAAATGTCGTAATAAAAAGCATCCTGAAAATTACATAATTTTCGAAAATTACACTTTTTTTTATTTTTGGTTGCTTGTGACTTCTACGATTTTTACTTTATCTGTACATATTTTATATCACTGTAAGGAGCACATTAATACCTTTCAATCTAATTATCATTCAGGTGGATAATTTTGTTCACGAGATACTATTGAAAAGCTAAAACAAGTGCTCAAAAGTGTTCGAAAACATCTCGAAAACGATGTTTAAGAAAAAAAAAGGTTGTCATTTTCGTATTTCTTAATCCAAAATTATCCGAAAAACATTTTTACTCGATGACCCTTAAATTTGTTAGCTAGAGTTAGCTAACCCAAATTTTAGGTTAACATTTATTGGAAAATTATGTAGTTAACAACAAATTTGTTAGACTCACAAATGTGAATCACTTAATTTAAAAGGATATGGCCTTAATTTATTACAATCGCCATTATTCGCAAATGTTTTTTTTTTAAGTATAATTTTCTAGTGTACATATATCAAAACTTTCTACGATCAGATATCGATTAAAACCGATAAACCTGATGGCGTCTTTAATAAAAATTTGGAGTCAAGCTATTGAAGCTTGTTATCGTTGACAAATATTGTTTAAAATGTAAAAGCTTATCTTTTTTTAAGCATCAAGAACATTTTTTTTTTATTTAAAAATATATACAAAATATATTCACATTTTTTTAGTCATTGCCATAGTAAAATAACCTGATGATGAAAATAAATTCAATGTTTTTACTTGAAAAAGAATTTTAACATATAATAATAAAAATAAATAATTTTTAATAAAGGTAAAAATATTGTATATTTGAATTAAGCGATTTTATGCATCTGAAAATTGCGATTTTTAATTATATTTTTATGTTTTGAATTATTATAATATTAATTTTATATTATTTTTTCTAAATACTTAACAGATATTCTCTTAATATTTGTGTTTAGTTTTAAGAGATGTTTGCTTTTTAAATTTGTATTTTATTTGAGGTTTTACTTGAAGAAGAATTTTAAGATATTTTGCTTAAAAATAAATAATTTTTTTAAAAATTCGTTACGTTATCAAAAAAAATGTTATAAGTTAATGAGCCGATTATATGAATTTGAAAATTGCGATTACCAAAAATGTATGTAACTTTGAACATCCGCATTATAAAATAAATAAAAAATAACTTAATAATAAAATAAATAATAAATAATAATTTTTATATTATATTTTATTTAAATACTAAACAGACATACTCTCAATTTTTTTTTGCTACTTTTAAGATCTGTTTGCTTTCAAACTTATATTTTCAATTACTTTTAAATTAAGTTATTTCAAAACTAAAAATTAATAATAATAAAATACAAAAAAAAAAAAATAATAATTTCTTAAATATCAAAATGTTTTTTTCAACTTTTTTTTAATGAAACCATGCATAAATAATTGAAATAACATTTATCGATGTTATTTAAAAAAAAATTAAACTAAATAATTTAAAAAAAATATATTTTTTTAAATTTTTTTTTTATAAAACTAAGCATTGATAATTGAAGTAAATATATAAATATGAAACAGTCGCAAAAAATTTGTTGATCTTGTTTTCATAAAAATAAATCATAGAAAAAAAAATATTGCACAATAAATAAATTTTTTTAATTTGCTTGAATTTTAAAAGTGGCAATAAAATCTAAGAGTTGTATTGAATTTAATTTAAAACAAAAGCAAATAGAACTATTTTCGAAAAAGAAAAAATTGAGTTTTACCGAAATGGTAAAAAAAAAATATTTTTTTTAAAACCATTGAACTAAAAAAAAAAATAACGAAAAATGTTAGATGAACTTTTAGGCCATTTAAGCATTGGACATGTTCCCACATTCGGTGCAACTTCTCTTCTGGTTTTCCTTATTTTGTTTTGCAATTTTCGGTAGACATTTTTAAAATGGAGTGCGCCCCGCTGCTGCTGCTCCATCAGTTGGCTGTCCATTTCAACTGTCCATTGCTTTGTCACTTAAATGTCAATAAGGAAAAATCTGCACCTGGACTGTACTCCGGCTGGCCAAAATTCTATGGACTTGATGCTCTGGTCAGCTTATAATGCTAGGATTGTGTGTGTAGAGAGGGCTTTGCACTTATTTACAGGAAACTCTTAGGCCTTTAACAAAGCAAAAGTTTTGCATTTTCATTTAAGATGTATGAAGTTATATACAGTATAGTATATAGCTAAATACATATATATATCAGAGAGCAGCAGCCGCAGCAGGAGCAGGAGCGTGTGAACTGGGTGGTGTTTGGAGGCGATGAGCAGCGTCTTTTTAGTTTGGTTTGTAAAGTAATCGAATGTTATAATTTCCATTAAACTGATTTCCCACGAGAGATGCAAGCAAATAAACAAGCAAACGTTGCAATCTTGATGAGCACAAAGTATGGAGCATATAAGAAGCAGGAGCTGAGCGGGGATGCGGTTCGGTTCGGTACACTGATGGACCGACCAAGCTGCATGCAGCTCAAAGCAGCAAAAGGCAAACAGTGAGTGCGTCTGTGTGTGTATGTGTGTGTGTGTAGTTGGCGACGTTGCCAGAGTGCAGCAACCGGAAGTTAATGGCAACGCCGACCACATGCATAAAAAGAGTGGCCAAACGCCTTGGAAGATGCGAATACCAAACAGAGCGGGCAGAGAGAGGGAGCGATGGAGCGAGTTCTTCTCACTTGCATGCCATGTCTCTGTGGACTCGACGAAAATGAAATATAAATTAAATTAAATTCCAAAAGAAAGCAACTCTGTTGGCTGCTGCTCTGGAATGGAAAGTGCAATGGCGGCACATGAATAAATCAACAACTCAAAGTGCAAGCCAAAAGTCATCAAAAGTCCTTGCTCCCCGTCTCATCCCAGGCCAACCAAATGCGCTTTACACCGGGCAATCAGAGGATGAGCCTGGCCCACATATATGACACTCCATTTGTGTCTGCATCAAAGTGTTGCATACTTTTTGGCTGGACCGCATGTTATCGTTGCCTGCCAATCGCTACTGTGTTATCGATATACCTTAATAAGCTGGCTCTTTGACTGCAGCTCGTTGTAATTCTTACCTGGCATTTAGTTGCTTTTAGTTGCTTTACCAACAAGCGATCGTAAACACCGACGCGCTAGTTTCCCTCCCAGTTCCCCAGTTCCTGTCCCCAGCCCATGTAAGTACCCGAAGCCTTTGCTGGCTTACAACATTTACAAAGCAGACATAAACAAATGGCGTGAGAAATTTTCTTTGGAAAATTGTCATGGCTGGTGTGGCTTGTAATAAAAATAACTCAAAGGCAAATCACGCGTTAAATTTTTTAAACTTAAAGTGAATTTTAATGGTAATTACTTACCTTACAAGCTGTGTAGAGAAAAGAATTGTTCAAGGTGCCTCTTTTCCGGATTAGGGCATGTCAAAACAGTTCTTCGTCGTCTTCAGGATTTTTTTAAAGTTATCTCAAATTAAAAAATAAAAAAAAAATTATTATTGTTGGAGCATTGCTGAATTTTTGCCGGTTGTGTCTAAGATTTTGGATGCAGTTAAAGTGACAATGTGCATATCATCCAATTCTCGGTTAACGCAACACATATTAAATTAAAAAAGAATATTTTTTGTTTAAAAAAGACAAATTAAGATCGGTAAACGTCGGGCTGGAGCCCAAAAACCCTTCATACGTGCGCTACTGCGTACAGTGTACAAAATATTTTCAAAAATTAATTTTAATTAAAAATAATTTTTTTTAAAGATGTTAAAACATTTTTTTTTGTGCAAAACTGTTAATTGATTAAAACATGTCAGTGATCCAAGAAACTATAATCTTATTTTTTTTAATTTTCGATTCTTCGAAAAACTGATCGACTTTATTTGACCAAATCTGCGGCTCACTTCAAGACATTTGAGACTTAATTTAACACTTTTTCTACCGCGGTGTGCGAAAAAATAAATTTGAAATTATTAACTATTCAATTGGTTCAAATATAAAAAGGCAAAAAAAAAATGTATTTAATAAATTTGAAAATTAATCTAAAATAATCTTAAATCAAAACTTGACAGGTAACACCTCTTGGTAGAAATAATGTTAATATGTATTTAAATTCGTTTCGTAGATGATACAGGAAGTTGATAAGGTCAAAAAAGGCAGAAAGGCATATCTCTAATCTTCGTCCTTATCTTGAGTATTTTAAGTTGTATGGATGATGATACATAAGCAAGATAATGAGATCAAAAGAGGCATATCTGCCTCATGTCCCCCTCACCCCCATGACATGCCATTTTAGGTTGATACGTTTGGAGTAATAATTAAATTTAATTAAGAATTTAAAAAAACCTTTCTAAACTAACCATTTTAGTTTGATACGTTCGGAATAATAAATTAAATTTGATTAACAATTAAAAAAAAAACCTTTCAAAACTAATTTTGTGGTACACACAGCTGCGGATCTAGAATTTGATCTTGAGGAGTTGTTATTCTTTTATATGAGAGCTCACAAAAGACTTTCAGTTATTTTATCAAGTTGTGACTAAGGTCCGGACCCGTAAATTTCACCCCCGTGGAGCCGCCACTGGCTACACCCTTTTAGAAAAACAGGACCAGACTTGTGGCAGGAGTTGGTAAGCGGCACTGTACTCTAGGCCTAATGGCTGATGGGATGCATATCACCCATTACCATTCCTGTCGCCGCAGCGGAGATGAGGAGCAGTTAGAATGTTTCCAACATCATGCCATGAACTTCTTAGGAGACGCCCTCAATTTCTGTGTAAGCCCTTCTTGTAGGCTCTTTGCAGTGTGGCAAATCTGCCCGCAGGAGTTCTGGGCGATTTCATGGAATTCCCAAAATGGTTGATGAAGATTTAATAGTTTAGAAACGCCGAGAATGGCACCAAATCTTTCTATACCACAATCTCCCACAACCTCCCCATCCCTATACGATTTTTCTACGAAAAATATAATTAGTCATCATAACGGAACACAAGGCTTATGGGTTATTAGGTCTTAACTGAGCAGCCTAGCTAACCTAATTTGATCTAATTAAAAGCCAATATCTACATCAAATTTTGTATATTTTGTTATATATTCAAACTGGCAAATACCATAAGTTAAAATTTGTTTGTCTAAAAGGTTTAGGAACCAAAAGCGTCCTATGTAGAGATATTTTTACGCACGATCTTTAGAGCTTTTAGCCGATCTCAAGCATTTTTGGAGCTCAGTATGCTAAGGTTAAAAGCTCGACAATAGATTGATAGCTCGTATAGTCACAGTTAAGCTGCAAATTTGGACTAATATGGGATGAACTCTAATATAAGTCAAATACTGCGCTGTTTGTTAACTCTAGCTCTTATGATCTATGCGATCTAGCTGCTTATAGAGACGGACTTAGAGACGCACATTACCTTTTCGAAATCCACGGACATGGTAACTACCTTAAGGTACAAAAGAGAAAATAAGGTTTATGTAAGGAGATGTCGAAAAGCATCCAAAATTATCTAGACTATGGTCACTATGACGACTAGAGCTGGTAATATATTCATGACCGTCTGTATGAACGCTAACATCTCAAAGATGATTAGAGCTAAAGCAACCAAACTTTCAGATCCCTTATTATGTCATAGAAAACAAAATCATTTTACTTTTACCCATTTAGGGGTTATATTTCAATCTTCTAAAGGGGTGTTTTAGAGCAGCTCGTAAATAAGCAAAAAGTTATTGATGCATAATTCGTTTGTCTCAAGAGATATTGTAATTAAATTTGCCAGTTCTTTAGAGTTCTCAGTACTCTGGCTCAAATTTTTACAGCATTATTAATTGTATTATATATCATGTATATAATTTGTTTATTTTTTGACTGTTAAAAAAGACGACGTGACCAAATTTTGCAATCATAAGTTTTCGGAAGTACTTAAGCAATATACCAATATTTATTTCTCTACAATGGTTCAGAGTATCTCAAATTCATCTGCTGCCAACTTTTATGCACGCCATCTTTTGGTTGTCAACAACTTATGAACGACCGCATCCTTTGGACGGAATTAGTTGAAATCCTAAAAAATATGCCTGAAATTGCATTTTATGCAGTCGATGAGCAACAATAAATTGTTTTGTAAAATTCCAGACACAAGTGTTGTAAATCGTTGTTTATATTTTGTATAGAAAATATTTGAAAAACAATTTTTATATACAAAAGCTTTCTTCGTAATTCCATAAAACTGGCCGTGCCAGTGTAAACTGATTTCTTTGTTACTTTCCAAGTAATTACTTTACTTACTTACAACGGAAAAATAAGTGTAAGCTGGCTTATTGTAAACAATTTATATTGAATGCACCTAAAACTGCACATGAAGGTCGATTAGACAGACGTCTGGAAAAATCGACAAACTTTGAATGCGTTAACAACAACAACAACTATAGGCAGATTTAAACAAATGCATTCAAAGGTTTTTCAAATAGAAAAAATACATTTTTGTAAAAGATTTTAAAATAAATTTTAAGATAAGCTTTACTGCAACAAAATTTGGCGCTCATCTGGATCAAGATTTCAGCCTTGTGCAAAAAGCGTTCATGAAAGGGTTAGTTTTTGACGATTGATTTTTTTTGTATAGTGGTTACCAGACTAAAATCCTGTAGTTAAAACAAAATTTAAATTATTTTTATTTAATTCAAAACGAACTTTCGTACTTTAACCCTTTATAACAAATAATTTGTCAATATTTCGATTATTTTTATCTATACTTAGGTCATAGGCCAGAAGTTTACGTTTCTACAAAAAAAGTTATACCCCAGCAAACTGTCTAAGTTTATTTTTTGTTTTTACAAAAAAAGCGCATGAGAGGGTTAAGCCAAAGACTCTAGCAAATCAGCTTAAAATGTCACTGCTGGCGCCATCTAGTAAACTTGATGGCGCCATCTTACGTTTGTTTGCGCAGAGAAACTATTATTTCTTTTTGCTTGAAGTTTTTTGTTGTATAGTTTTGATTTTCGCTGCTGCATGCAGCTTCTAAAAAATTGGTTCAATACCCATAATTCTCCAAAAATATACCTAGTAAATGAGCTGCTCAAACCTGACTTCAATGCACTGCATTATCGATTTTTGATTAGCAATTGTAATTCTTGAAGAGATTTGTTTGAAGCAACTCTGCTGCGCTCCGTAATGCTCTTTGCCAGAGAGCTGACCACATCAGCCCATTCACATTTAATGCTAATCAAAGGCTTTTAGCATAAATAGCTTGGCTCTTTGGCACTCACTGGATCCTGAGCATTAGTGCAAGTTAAAAGCATGGCCAAAATAGCCTGCAAAAAGAAAATAATTTGGCCAAAGAAAAAAAAATAGAGGGAAAGGCAGTGCTGAGTAACTTGGCCTAAGCTCTGGGCAGGTTGTCACCTGCGTTGCATGCCAAATTTGTCAAAGTAATGTTGACTTAAGTATGCTAAGCAGCGACATTTGATTTGCATGCCAGGAATGACTAGCTGCAGGACTAGCTAAGGCTACAACAACTGCAACAACTGGAACATCACTAACAAGTACAGTAACAAGTACAGTAACAACTATTGCAACAACAGTTACGACTGTTCCAAGAAGAAGAGTAAGTACGGCAATAATTTGCACATTTCCGTAACAAATAAAAACTATTCACTTTACTAATATGGCCGGGCACACACAGAGCAGCGGAACTCATCCGGTTGTGCATTTCACAGAGCTCTTTGGTTAGGAGCGAGTAGGACCAAAAGCGGCGGGTTAAGTATTTAGTAGTTGTTGGGTTTCATTTACAGGCTTAAAGTTTTAACATCCTTAGCCCCAACCCCCCGTCCCGGTTCAAATACATATATAACATACAAACGCACGCAATGCAATAATTTGTTAAAGAGTGCGGGGGAACTGAAAGGGAACGATAATGGTAAAGACAGAAGCAGAAGGACAGAAAAGAGTATTGCAACAAACTGACATACTACAAATAGCTTGGAAGGCACTGGGAGGGCTGTTTAAAAAATCAGTGAATTTTTTGATTATTCGTGGGGTTACTTGAGATTGCTCCAGGGAAGGCAGCGCTATCCACTCTCTAATCATCAGGCAAACAACAGTAATGACATTAAAAATAAATGTGGTGATTAAAAACTATCTTATCAAGTTTCATTGTGGTCTTAACAGCCAAGTGACGTCATTGAGTGGAGTTTTAAATTCAAAGAGGCTTGAAATCTGAGCGGGTTAAGCTCATTTAATATGAAATTTTGAACGTGGACAGGTGTTAGATATGACGACCACTATCAGGGATGAATGTGCTAAATCGTAGAATGAAATAAAGATACTAGCTAACAGCCTGACCAGATGGAAATACTTTATTTAGACAAGGTCTTCAGTCGGAGATAAATTAAATGGAAATGATGACCAGGAGCGACCGTGTTGAGACCGGAATTGATATAAAAGAGCGGGGACTTCAGTTTAAGTCTTAGCTGTAGAGTTCTCCGGGTCAACGTAACCAAGTTGCGACTGTCGCACAAGCTGGACGTGGCGACGGTTTTTTGTACCATTTTGAATACTCCGCAACTAGCTTAAATAATTATGTTGTTGTTCCAAATAACTTTATACCAAAAATCTAGAATCAAATCCATGGAAAGCTTTAGGAATCAAGTGCTTGAGCTGACTGAGACTACAAGATATGTAAAAGAAGTGTTAGTGATCTTCTAACCACTTCAAGCTTGAGAGCTAGAATAAGTCATAGCAGTGAGCTTCTTCCAGTGAACGTGCCGCAAATTGCGACAATCGACTTTGAACAATAATATGTCAAATCTAATTTCGGGTGTGTCTAGTAGCATATTATTCACAGTGGCCACTAAAAAGTCCATAAATTCCAGCACAACCTGCCGGCTCTAAGATTGCATCGTCTACAAAAATTATCCGCAAACTATGCGGCTTCCCGAGTACGTTGAGAACCTTCGCCGACTTATCAAACTACCCTCTTGCGCTTGGGGAAAAACATATTTTGCTGAGTTGGCTTATTTGTTGTTGTTTTTGGTATGTCAGTTAGTCAGTCTGTTGTTGTTGTTGCTGGTTGTTGGTTGCATTGTCGCGCCGCAGCGCGGCTTTTAAGAGTTTCTCATGCCCAAAAGTTGCAGGCAGGCACTACCAGTAAGTAGTGCCCTATTCCCGTCCATTTGCAAGTCGTTAAATGCCGATTTAAGTACAACGCTTTTCCAACTCGTCATTGTCGACGTTGTGGTCGACTTTGCCGCTGTCGTCAACGTCGTCGTCGTCGTCGTCGACATTCTGCGCCTCATCATTGTCGAGTCCTTTGGTGTCCTTTGGCTGGTTGTCGTCTCGTGGCTAGCCGCCATTGTTGTTTGCTCGCTGCGTTTCGTGTAGCTGGCATTGTCAATGCTTCAACTTCCTTCCGCTTTGGCTAACAAATTTGTGCCGCGCATGCAGCTCACCCCTTACCCTGGCTCAGGCCAATGCGCTGTTGCTGCTACTTCAATCCTCAACCTCAGAGCTCAGCGTAATCATCATTATTGTTGCAATCAGCATATTTGGCAGCCCAAACAGCGCTGCACTTCCACAATTCAAAAACCCACTCTTTGCTACCCCAAACCTCATCCCTAGCTCCGCCACGCTCATATGTGCCGCACAAGCAGCTTTAAGTCGAGTAAACGATTTTAAAGGTTCACCCTTTTCGATAACCGGCAGCTTGAGTTGGCCACGGAGCACCTACTGACTGACTGGAGCTGGGGCTCATGTGTCTGCTCGAAAAACACGGAAGCATTGTAAATTTTATGCCCGTTGTTGGAGTTGCTGCAGTTACCGTTACTGCCACTACCGCTACCGCTACCGTTAGCTATAGTTGTGGTTATGCTTAATATCCGTCATTAAAATTGTTGTTTGTGCTGCGACGTTGCCGTGGGCTGCACTGCACTGCACTGCACTCCATTGCTTTGCACTCTCCTGCTCCCTGCCCACAAAGTTTTGATTTACCCGTTCCACGAGCCAAATTGTGTGTACTGGGAACAACCAACCAAAACCCCAAACATTATGACGTAGCAGAGGGGTGTGTGTACTATATATGAAGTGCGTGGGTGTTGTGCAGCAACCTTTGACTTGCATCCACACACACACATACACACACTCGCTCTCTCACACACACTCACACAAGTGCATTATGCAAATATTATATGTTTATATAGGAGCTTGGAGCTTGCCACAGCACTGGAGCAGTGGAACATTGCACGATAAGAATCCATTGCGCAAAAATTAATTAGTCAATTTGCATGGAATTTATGTACAAAGCGCGAACAAACGAAACGAATTTTGATATATTATGCATACACTGGGATCTAGCAGGGCTCCAGGCGGCGGTGGCGGCGGCGGGTAAAGCCAGAAGTCATCAAAGGCAAGAAATATGCCGATGCCGGTCAAAAGGTTAAAACAATTCAGTTGGGAGGGAGCTTGGGCAGTACAAAAAAAACGAAACAGACGTGTTTTAAGACTACAAAAAATATGGCCTTACAACTTTCTGTTGTTTTTCTTTAGTTGCTCCGTAATAACTCTGTGGAGGTTGTGGTATATAACGCAGATATCCAAAAAATAAAATACACACCTTTGCTGTGAAATAAAAACAGATCTTATACGAAAATACTAATCTTTTAAGACCAGTACGCAGCCTCAAAAAAAGCCTTCAAACATTTTTTAAACGCAAATAATGCTGCCCATATTTGTGCAACTAACGGCTAGATGGCGCCAGCTATCAAAATAACATTCTTTTACTTCAGGACATGTCAAGCGCTTGTGTTTAAGATTTCAATAAATGTTTTAATTGAATTTTGAAGACTAGATTGATAATGGCCATATCAAAAGAAAAATCAGGACTTTTAATATGGGCTTTTTCAAAATCAATTAACTGAATTCGACTCATATTTTGAAATTGTTTTCGAAAAGTCCAACCAATCATAATGTTTTTTAGGCAACTGATCGAAAACTGGAACTTTCATAGCGGGAAAAGAGAGTTATTCTTAGGAGTGGCCGCCTCAGTATACAATATGCCAAGAACCATCAATAAGGATATTCTTTAACACTGAAGTCATGCAAAATTCTCCAAATGAAATGAATTAAATTAAGTGTCCTATTAGAGATATTTTAAGCTCGTGGAAATGGCTGTATCACAAAGGAGTCGCCAGAGAGTAATTATTGAGCGCCTATTTGGGAATATTTCAATATTTTTTATTCCATATATGCTTAACAAATGTTTGTTATACTTTTAGGTTAAATTAATTTACAAAAGAGTCGACAGAGACTATCCAAAAATGTTCAAAAAGTCAAAAGAAATGGATAAAGCCTAGACTTTGGATAATATAAGTGCTACCTTAACTCAAGATCTTGACTTATCTAGCTCAAAATATTCTTTTTTCTTTTTTGACCACGATTTCGGAGAGACATATTTTGTCCAATTTTAAAGCTAGTTACCCATGCTTAATTAAAAAAAAATTGTTTAATACCATATATCATTTTAATCGGAAATAATTGTAGGAGTTTAAACAGATTCTGAGTTGCTGGAGTAAGTCGCGTCCCTGAGATGACAATTATTATCCATGTTAATAGGCCCTATTATTTGATGGCATAGGGCGCATCCAATATCCCCTTAAGCCTCTAAGTTTAAAATCGCAATCATTGTTCCTTTTTTCATCGTTCCATTTTTCCATTGTTCCTTTTAACCAAGTTAATTTGTTTAATTAAACTATGATCTCGCATTCCTTTCATGAAACGAAATTTTTTTTACCGGCTTCAAAATTGGGAAACTTAGGTTAATACTATTATAATTTTCAATAGGGTAGCAATCTGACAGACTTAGGCAGCCTGTGGTTATATCAGACAATGGTTAAAACTTTTAAAGATAAACACAATAATGTAACAATTATAATACATTATATTAAAAAAAAAATTCTAGACATATTAATTAAAATATTAAATTCTACTTTTAAAAATCTACTTCTCCATTTTATTCCAAAATATATTTCAGCTTTTCTCTTAATGCTTTTAGCGTGGATTTTTTTATATCTTTCGTTTCTTGCTTTATATTGTGCATTTTTTTTATATTTTCTATATTATTTATATAATTTATTTGCAAAATTATATTTTCAATTTTTTAAAAGAACTGCTAAGCGACGAAAGAGACGTGAACAGTAACTGGCGGGAAGACATTTAATTTTTCAAGCCAAAATTTGGTAAGCGCTTAACTTAAAAAAGTTTAAAATATTTTTAAAGTGTTGTAATAAAAATTTAATTTATATATTTTAGCAATTCTTCTAGTTAAGCTCCAAGGCATTTCGGACTTTTGTTTAATTCTTAAAGGAAACTTCTACTTCAGTAGCTTTCAAGATGCCCGGGGTAAGTTGCTGCCATGCTTAGCAGCGCCCTATCTCAAGGCCCCACTCTCTTTCTCAGGTTTTGGATATCCATCTAAATGTTGGCTGCGGCGGTTGCAAGGCTGACAACATGGTCTACTATCGCTATAAATGTCTTCGCTGCGAGGATTTCGATCTCTGTGTGGAGTGTTACGAGAAGAAGGTCGAGCAGGGCGCTCACCGCAACACTCATCCTTTCCAATGCCTTTTGGATCGCAGAGCTTGCCGTTTATTTTTTGCTGGTGGAGAAATGCCACGCCTCTCTGCTGACAGCTTTACTTGTCCCATTTGCGGCACTCTTGGATTTTCCAGCAAGGATTTGTGTAAGCATATTCGAGCTGAGCACAGCTGCGACACGACTCCAGTCATTTGTCCTATTTGCGCGGCCACGCCCGGAACTCTTCCAAATCGTCTGCAATGTCTTGCTTCTCATGTCAATATCTGGCATTTGGCAACTATGGTCGATCGTCGTTCGGTTCATTTTGGGGGCTCCACAACAGCTGGCAATGCCTTGAATCAATTACGTCCTCGTTATCGTCCTTTATCGCTGGACATTGTGACTCCAGCAAAACGGGTGACATTGCGTCGTTTTCATATCGACGAACCAGACAACTAAAGGAACTTAATTTGTGCGTAGATGTGGGCGAGGTAAATTACTAGATCATTCGTGAGATAATTTAGAAGATCATTTACTTGAGCCCCAGCGAGAAATACAAAAACACCGGATGTACACAGATTAAAATTTTTTTTTGTTTTATAAGAACCAAGTTGTCCTGAGCACAAAAAATAGTTAATATATACTTTTCTACATGGGATAAAATACAAATACAATATTAAGTCTTTTAGAAATCAAAGGAATGTAGCAATATTTTGGCAAAAACAATTGAGAACACTACAGCTATTTTGGATTTCTACTCCCCGACCTGTATACTAATTTTTACTTAATCAAAAAAAAAATCGCCTAATGCATAGTCTAAAAATCGCAGAGCTTCAGGGCTCGGGCTTAACCCAAAAATGCTGCATAAAACGGTGTATTTTGAAGGTTACAGCCCTAAGGGGCTAAGCATTTTTGAAACTTGAATTCGAATTCAGCATCACCAAAACCTTCTAAAAAAAAATCCTCAAACAACCGAATTTGGATTGAGGAACCTCAAAAATTTTTTAAATATGGTCCGAAATGAAAATCGATTTATTTTTTAATATTATCACAGTTGTTTAAATTTTAATAGTTTTTTTATAGAAGGTGAATTTTTTGAAAAAATATAATAACGTATTTTAGGAGTTTCCAAAAAAAACTCCAAAAATAGAAGTGCCCATTTTTAAAAATTTTTCCAAAAGATTACTCTGCGAGAAAATTTGAAATATCAGCACGATTTTTTTTAAAGAAACATTAATGTTCTTTATAAAAGAAGGTAAATTTTACAATTTACAATTTTACATTTACAATTTTTGAAAATTTTACTAAATATCACTCTGCGTGAAAATTGAAACTAGTGCTCAGGACGACTTTTTTTAAAGACACACAAATTTTTGATGAAAATATCTAAAATTTTGCAAACTAATGATATAAGTCTTACTAAGTTTGATTTAGAACCAAATTTATAAACCAAAAAATGTGAAAAGTATTGCAGCGTAAATATACTCTTTCGGAAGTTTCTGAATATTATACAAAATTTTCTCAAAATATCTTGAACAGAACCACAAAAAGGGCATAAGCCTCATAAGCATATTTTTATGTAATTCATGTCTAGACTTCTACAAAAGGCATCTTAAATCAATTTTTTGAAGTATTTGTGGCGCTCGACCTACAGAATTTTTATAAGTGCCATAAAAAAACTTTTTACCTGATGTTTCTATCTTATATACACATAAATATTAAACAGCGAGCTTAAATTATATTGCAAGTATCAATTATATTCAGTTGGTACTAGATACATAAATACAATTGAATGGCTTAAAAAAATATATATCAAAAACTTGATGCTTTTAAAAGTTTATAAAAACTACTTAATCCAGAGCCAAACAGTGAGAAATTCACTAAACTATTAAAGATATTAAAGAAACCATTTAAAACAAATGTAAAATACGTTTGAAGTAAAATTGAAAATCATGTAAAGCTCTTAAGCTATTTACTAGAACTGTATGTTCTATATATACTTATATACTATATCCAATATACATATAATGGCAGCACCTGAATAAAATAAATGCACTGCATAACCGAGTTTTATTTTTTAGTTCTCGTCTTTTGTAAAAATTTTAGCAGCAAGAAACAAGTGAACACCCTAATGCAATTGTAAAATAACTCTCTTAAACAGATTCTGCTGTACTTGTGTCTAGCTCGATTTCTCTAAATTTTTAATCTTTCGCTTTATTCCAGGTCTAGAGAATAACCCTAACAGAATTCATACCCATCAGTGCGGTTCCCGACTATTTTATTTCCTCTCCCACCATCACCTGATCACTCAAAACCAGACTGACTCCCCGGGATCGACACTGGTCTTTTATCAGTCTAGACCAGTGGCGAGCAGCCTCTCAAAAAATGAACTAAATCTGCCGCAGAGCAGTCGGCTCATGCATGATCCAATCTCTCTCTAATTTTTGTTTGGTTGCTGTTCTTGCTCTCTTGTGCGCTTTTGCTTACTGCGCTGCTTACTCAGACAGAGAAATTATTGTTTCTAGAAGTTTTGCCCACCACTGGCCTTGACTGTCGCCAAACCTAATGCTAACGACTCCTAAGCGGCACTGAGCTTATCTGACTATGCTTCCTAATGCATAAGAAAGAGTACGCCATACCTTTAATTATCTCCATCACCTACTCTACACTCACACCTACACACCAGTATTAATCCACAAAGAGAGTGTCAAACTTAAGCCGCTATACTTTAGTTTTCGAGAGAGCAAAAGCTGCGCTACTCTCCGCAGCTCTCGCCAAGTTAACACCCTGTAGGAAATATAAGAAAGCAATTTCCTTTATTAAAAGTACTTACAGTTTGAACTACAAGCGCATTTTTTTTTCTTTTTTTTAAGTGGCTTGAAAATATTGTCTTATAATATATTCGTGCCAAGATTTATTATGACTGTGGAATGTACCAATATGAGTCCTTCAAGTTCACATGACATTCCACCAGAGTTCGTAGTCAGCCGCTTATCAAAGTATTTCGTGAAGGTCATCTAAAATCTAATAAAATAATCTCTTTTTTATATAAACCAGTTTTTCGTCGTTGACATTTACATATAAGGATATATATAGTACGGATGGCGAAGTGATCGTAGGGCGGGGCGGGTGCTTGCGAGCGCAACGAGTAAGTAATAACCTAGAAATAATACAATATAAATTTCTGAATTATAACATCATAATTATATATAGAATATCAATAGTGACCCTATAAATTGACTCATTTTTGAGTTCAAACTGTAGAAGTAGCAGTAAAAATAACATACTGTGTATTTATAACATCCCCAATTAACCCAGCTCTATATGTATTTTATAAGAGATTTTAAATTCCTTATTTATTGAAAGTAATTTAATAGGACATAATTTTAATTTTCTGAGAGTCGCTTACAAACCAATTAGCTAAAAATATTTAGAAATATTTAAAGCACGTAAAGATGAAACAAAAATGGCGTACATAAAGTCGAGCTCGGACGACTTTGGGATACCCTATACCACTAGCTTGCAATAAAATCTGGTACCTTTACAAAAACCAAAAACAAAATTGGTTGGCAGAAGCAATATGCAAACGTATAAGTGCAGGATATCCTGGGAGCTCTACGAAAAATTTACGAATTTCGGGTCAGATAAGGCTGGATTTGGAGATAGGTTATCTAATGATGTGAATACCCATTTTGTCGATATTCGAAAGTATCTCATATTAAAGCGCGAGGGGGCGCGAGGGGGCGCCTACCATAAGACCATAAGAAGCAATAAAACGCTCATATTTGCCTTACTAAACAAGCAAGCATATTGGTGCAGAATATACGGAGATCCCTAAATATCTGAATATACGGCCAAGTCAGTCCCAAACTCATTTGAGAAAAGAGAATGAAGCAGTATAAGTGATCTATTAGTGCCTTTTATAAAACTAAGCGTCTGAAGAAGTAGGAACAAAATCAAGCGAATTCACTGAGGACAGCGATCCCCCTAGTCTTTAAAACCATTACTTATATATATAACAAAGCATGGATCAAGGCGAAAATTGGTATAAGATTCATTGATATATGATATCAAGGTCTAATAATCCCTTCGCCTCGGCAGCAGGCGCAGTAGAGCCAAGTTACAGCTTCAATATATCGATGATGGAAACCGAAATTTACTACCATAAGAGGTCCTATTCCTCACAAGTGGAGAAGGACGGCAGAAATGATAGTGAGGGGATGTCTAAAGATTATACGTCTTTTGAAACACTATGCTTCCCGTAAATCTAATCATTCTATTAATCTTAGCAAAGAGCGTACATTGGAAGTGATTCAACATAAAAGAAGAAAGCATTTTAAATCTTTCTTTTGGTTCAAAAAGCTTATGGAGTGTGGATTTCATCTTCCATTACATATACATATAACACAATTCCACAATGGCCTTACACCTACATTACATTGGCTACAGTACATTCTAATCTCAGTACATTAATTGACAACTACTAAAGAGATTTTACTCTACCCCTTTCCAGCGCCTTAACAGCTACAAAAACCAGTCAATCCTAGAGCTGCCAACTAAATGCAAAACTTTTGGCGTCTGCACTTTACTACATGCTTTGCCAGCTTCTATCCTTTCAACTGGAGTGCCAACTCCAATGTGGTAGGAGGCGAATCCACTGTTGCCGTAACCTGGCACGAATTGTTTTTTCCGGGCTTCTCCTAGCCGCCCATTTTGATAATTTAATTTTTTTTTCCTTTGCTTTCTCCTTTTTTTGCCGTACAACGGGCGAAACTAATTACAAAAGTAGGTGCCGCCTTTTGGCTACGCCTCTGCATCTGTCTGGGCATTAGAGTGGATGTTGTGGTTGTTGTTCTTGTTGGTGGTGCAAGTTTCGAAAACTCTTACTAAACAGCAGGTGTGCTTATGACTAAGTGTGTGTGTGTGTGGCTAGGGAAGGGATTGAGGTTTGGGTTGGGGTTGGGAATCTTCGCTCCAAGGCTGCCTAAAAAAGGTGCAAGAACTGGGCAGCAAGCTGAAGTGTTGCCGTAAATGGCAACCCCTTGCTGTTGCTGTTGTTGTTGCTGTAATCGGCTTAGAGGTGAAACCTTTTGTCATTATAAAAGGATTTCAAGCTTGACAAAATTTCCATTTGTTGCGATTTTGCGATTCTTACAACGACATAGTCTGCTGCTGCTGCTTCTCAACTCAAGTTGGCAGTTTCGTTTTACCAACCAACACACACACACACACACTGACACACACACTTAGACACACATGAGTTGTTTCTTAGTTAACTTTTAACCAAAAGCAGCAACAACTCTTAAATGACTCTGGCCATAAGAAACAAGTAACATTTTCATGTCTTTGATTTTGTTAAAAGAAATTAAGATTCAAAACCCGATACTGTTGCCCAATTATAAGACATAGCCCCCAGTCAAGCAAGCAACCAGTCAGTCAGATGCAAGTCGCCCCCTAGCCAATATACTACTGAAGCAACCCTCCTCGACCCCTTGACACTGCACAACAAAAACGCTTTGGGGCACATGGCTTGAATGGGCTCAACTGAACTCAGCTCAACTTGGCTTCATGTCGTATGAGACTGTACCAAAGGGGATCGGTTTGATGGCCTGAAAGGTAAAGTGCGTTGCACCCTCGCTCCACAACTGGGCTTAGTCCTTAATGTTTAGCCTGCTCCTTCTACCATCTGCATGTAAAGCGACAGCTTGCGTGCGGAACATGGCAACAATAACAACTACCATAAGGACGACAAAGCCAATAGCAACAATGGCAAACATTTCAGATAAATTGCCAATCGAACTAGATAAAATAACTGTGTAAATAGTGGAAAAGCGCAGATAGGCCACGTCGTCGTCGTCCAAAGAACGTCAGTGGGAGGTGGCATACAAAACACAAACAGGTAACAATGGCTGCAAAAGGATCATGACAAAACCAAACAAAGCAAAGTATCTAAAGTTGCTCTTTGATCTGTTGCCAGGCATTGCTGATGGGGTGCCATAGATAGCCATAGTAGCTACTTCTAGTCTTGATTCGAGCTCATCGTTATGTCTAATGAGCATACGTTCAGCAGATATACTCGTTTGCAACCAAATGAATTAAGCCGACTAGACGTTTTAATATTTTAGAGTTTCCTTTTCGAATCCTTCGATTGCTCAGTGTTTGTTATGAGCATCGTTTTGGGTGTGGGGGGAGTATGGCAACACTAATGTGGGGTTGTCTGTCCATACAAATGATAATAAATACAAATGACTTTGGTTTTCATTTTGATTTTGCGTGAGCCAAATGTTCGAGACAATGTTGTCGCTTTTTTTTAATACCCTTAAAAAACAATGATTTAAAATTCACAAAGGGGTATATGGGATTTGTAAGCTAGTGAAACTGGGAAATGTTAACCTGTCCGAACCTTGCCTCGTCTGTAAGATTCAGCCGGGTTGTAAACTTTTTTGTATATTTGAATCTCATTACAAAAATTACTCTAAGCCCAAAAGAAATTTAAAAAAAGGTTAAAAAATTCAAAAAATCCGTAAATCTGAAGTTAAAGAAAATTTCAGGCTACACTATCTGTTCTAAAGGAGCGAAGGCATAGAGGAAGATTGTTTCGAGGGTCAAAAACAGTTACTGGCCATTTATATTTACCTAAGTTCCACTCCTAGCCAAATCACTTTTAGGATTCAATAAAAGTGGCACATATGCCAGACTATCCAGGTCTTCAAGGAACGGCTTACCCTGGGGTCGTCTTTTAAGCAGCGCTGAGCAGTCATATAGCATGTGTTGAATGCTTTCTAGCTTCTCCCCATTACCGAGTTTGCGGCCCTCAATATGACGGACTTGCATCCTCACGGCCATTACAAACAAATATCTATTAGATAAACCTTACGTCCAACTATTCTAAGGTTTTTAAGTCATCATCCGATAAAATACTCCACTCGTTTTTAGAGAGAGCACTTATCTTTTTCTAATTCTTCGAAGATAATCTTAATTCTTAATCTTCTAAGATAAGGCTTAAGTATTTGTGTCATCATTTGATGTAAACGAGTAAGTCTCTGTTGCAATGGGCATCTGTCCCAGCGTCTTTGAAGCAAAGATTCATGCCATAGAGATCTGCGCCCATATTACCCTTCACAAGGGAACTAGAGAACAGATAGTCAAGCTGCTATCAGGAGCGGTGTCATCATGTAGCATCTACTCCAGGTTGGTTGAAGAATGCAATTTTTACCTCCTACTCCTGTCTTCCCTAAACAAAGTCATGTTATGTTTGAGTGAATGGATGATCTATATGATCTGTATGATCGCTGATGATCTAGCACGACAAGTTGACTCTGTCTCAAAACGATGAAACCACGAAGACCTATTCTCTGTGACTGCCCAGCGCTGGTGTGGCACAGAGCCTGTTACATGAGAAAAGATCAATCACTTCAAAAACGAGATACCTTCTCTATTCTTACGGATAACAAAAAGCCTTCTCCCTTGACGTAAGGAAGGAAAGATCTTACAGTAGCAGTGCCCTCCTCTTTGCGAGGATAAAAGTAAGAATCCAAAAAATACCATTTTTGCACCTTTATTGTCTCGTCTCTCTTTTCTATTTAATGGGGATCAATAAAGCTGAAAGCATTAAATTTTATCACAAGTTCAATCTTTTATAATTCTCATAGTTAAGCCAAATTTAAAGCCAATTAGCTTCAAAGTGGCAATTGAAATCATTGAAATGGTTCAAGTTTCGCCTGCAGGGTATGCCATAGTCGTTAAGTCTTAAATTTGTTGTTTTACTTTGAGGCGCTCCCCTGTATGCCTGGCCAATGAGCCTATGGCGGGCAATACGCTTGCACAATTTTTAATCATTGCTTGGCATTCAGGCAAGTTGTTTGGTTCTGGGTTCTGGACTCTCTCTTTGGTTGTTTCTGGGCCAGTTAGTGGGTACTGGTTAGCTGACTTGCTGTTGCTTTTGCTGTCCGGGTAGCTCGATACCTCGATAGCTCGATAGTTGGCCAAGCAGGCAATTCAGTCTATCTGGCTATCTGGCTGTGCTCTGTGCATTGTTTGGGTCCTGCGACACATAAACATGCATGGGCAGCAGCAAATGGAGGGGGGTCTTTAGAACTTGCTAGTTGGTCGTGTCTAAAGGAGCAGGGCGGTGGGTGTGGCAGGGAGGGACTACACATTGGCCATTGATGGCAGCAAGTTTTGTTGTGCCTGCGCCTGGATACGGTCGGGTTATTGTTGCCATTGCTGTTGTATGGCTTTAGTCCTTTATCTTGTTTCTAACTCATTGGATCGCAAAAACGGTCTCGTGTTCACCTTAATTGGGGTAAACATAAGTTCTGATTGCCTACCAGCCAGTCAACCAGTCAACCAGCCAGCCAACCAGTTATACGGGTATCCTGCTAACCGGCTAGTCCGAAGAGCTCCGTTTTGTAAGCCTTTTGCATTGCTGTGACGCTGCGACGCATACCAAAAAGCCGCTGGCAAATTTTTTTTTTCGTCCTTTTTTGTTCTCTCTTCCCCCTGCAGCCGCCACACGTTGGTCTATTCTTTTTATTTTGACTGCTGTAAGTTTTAAGGAATTTGTCGCTCAAAAGCCAAATCCAAAAGCCAAAGTCGACAGCGAAGACAAAGTCAAAGCCGGCAAACATATCCAATTAGAAGGAAGGCAGCAGCTGCCCCGTGTTCCACCAACCCCTCGGCATCCTTAAAAGCAAAGAGTTGAGAGTCAAAAATGAAATTTTTGAAACCGTTGACTATTTCGGTAAAGTTTTGCGGGAGCTGCACGGGGGGTAGAAAGGTAATAGGCCTTTGTTGTTGCCCGTTTGTGTTGTTGGGGCTCGGCAGATCACAAAAGCGAGATAAAAATTGTTGAACGTGTAATTTTTATTTATTGCATACAATTTTTAGAACAAATGACAGACAAAAGGTTCGTGTTACCAAACTTGGCAACGGGCTGCCTGCCAGTGTTGCAAAGTAACGAACAAACGAAACGAACAAAAGGGTGTACACAAACAAAACGGATATTTCATTGCCTACATTTGGGCGCACTGCCGTGCAATTTGAGAGTTTTTGGTGATGGCCAGCATTTTGCTTTCTAAGTCAGCGTGGGCTACTCCTGGAAACTGTGGGCACTCTTAAAGGGTAATGTATGCATTTTGACTTGCATGATTTTACTCTTTACTACTTTTTACTATGCTCTTCGGGTTTAGGTTTTGGTGCTGGCTCCTGATACTGGGTCGGTCGGTCTCTGCTTCTTGTGCTCTTCTGCCTGAGCATGAAAATTAAATTTTCTACTTCAAAAGTAAACGACGGCAGGAAATGGCAGCCACAGGCCGCAGCCAGCAGCAGCCATCGGAATTGAAGTAAGAAGCGTTTGAGCCAGGGCTGCATAAACTTGTTCGTATGGGAAAATGGATTTCCCAAACAAAGCGAACGTTTAGTTAGCATCAAGGAAGGCTTGCAATTAAATGAAACATATAAGTATACTATGTACATTTAAAAATATTTGCTTTGAAAACTTTTTGGGTATGTTGACATATTTTCAAAAATAGTCAAAATCAAGATCAGTTCCTTTTCTTTTTTGGAGATTAACAGTCTCTCCAATTCAACTTAATTTCAAGCAAGCTTTCGATCTACTCCCTTGGAAATTGCCAGCTTTTCGTGTTGAGGAGACTCAGTACTTATTATGATCCTAAGAGCAATGTCTGCCAAGTCGGTATGAACGAGTCTCAATACTGAAGCAAAGAGCAATCCACAACCAGGTTTGATGCGGCTTAATGTGTGTTTATAATCTTGTAAAACCGGCTCGTGCATTTCACAACAGTATATAATATATAAAATGTGGCACTCTTCAAATCATAAAATTCCAACGACAAAGCTAGATTCTCAAATTTGTTATAGTTAATAAATGGAGGCAGATTTGAGCTAGTCGTCAAGTTCTTGGGGGACAAGCTGACCAAAATAACCAAACTGATTTCTTCTGCATAACAACATATGGCTGTCTGACATCAGGTTATGCAGAGGGGTAGATTGTAACAACAATTGCTACGTTACCAATATTACTAAATCATCTCTGTTCTTTTATGGAACCTGTACCAAAGTCCAAGTAATGGTCTCTGACATCAGGTTAATGTTCTGAGAGGAGGAGACTGTATATATTTATACACCATCTCTGTTCTCCACGTAACCCGTATTTAAATCCTATTTAATTAAATCCTCCAGACCAAACTCAATAGAAATTTTTTCAAATTTTGCAGCCCTGGCTTTTAGACATTGTTATAAGCTTATAGTAAGTGAGTGTGTATGTGTGTGCTTGCATGTGTGGGAGAGTATTTGTTTTGGGGTGTCAGAGTGTGAGAGCATGTAAGGGCAACTAAATGATGGGGAAACTATAAAAATTTACATAACAATAATAAAGGCAAAATCAGGCAGTCAGGCAACCCAAGTGGCAGCATAAGCAGCCAGGCTCTGAACACATTTATTCATTTCGACTAGAAATTAGCATAAAAATAAAAATACATATACACAAAAATATATGGTAGGTATATATGTATGTATGTGTTTACACATATGCAGACGGTGTATCAGTCATACAAAGAAATAACTAAAAAAAAAAATGGAGCGAGAGCTGGAGGGCTGGAGCGTTGTCCCAACCCAGAAGACAATCTGTTTAAGCAGGGGCCCATGCAGAATCAAAACCGCGAGGCCGTTTGATAAGCGTGAAAAAACGTTGGAAAATTTCAATAAAACCAAATGAGCCGCAAAATCATACAAAGCGAAATCAAGAACAACATCTACAACAACAACAACAATGGCAACAATTGCGCCTTGGCGTGCTCTCAATTGTATTCTATAGTATTTTGTTGTTGCTTTTGTTTATACGTTTGTTGATGTTGTTGTTGTTGTTGCTGTTGTTTTTTATGTTTGCCTTGTGGCTTGCCTTGTGACAATTTTACACATGTGTATGTGTGTGCCATAGCTGGCATGGCCTCAACTAGTCAAAAAGCAACTAGTTGCCAACAAGCTCAAAAATGGCTAAAAAAAATATGTATATTAGGTGTATGTGCTCTCATTGGTCTAACAGGTAAATTTGTGACACACAAAAGCTCTCTGATAGCAATTGAGGAGTTCCAGTTTTTTTTTTTTTTTGTTTGGAAACTAAGGATTTTGATTGTCCAGAAGAAAACGCCGGAAAATCTCGATATAAGAAGGAAAATATTAATTTATACATATAGGACATTTTCGTTCCGCTTTTTAATGCATATGACTATCTAGATGTTAAGGTTCTTTCAACGTAAAGCTTAAAAAAAAATTATGTTATGTAAAAAAGTAACATTTTTATACAAATTTTTTTGTTTAATTAAAAACAAACTAAAAAAAATGGCGTACGTAAAGTCGGGCGCGGACGACTTTAGGATACGCTGTACCACTAGCTTGTAATAAAGTCCGATTTCTTCACAAAAAACCAAAAACAGAAGAATTTTTAAGCAAAATTTTTTTTTTTGACGGATCGTTCCTATGGGAGCTATATGATATAGTCAACCGATTTCAATAAAATTTGACTCAGTGCTTAAATACCTTAAAAAAGATCTGAATGCCGATTTTAGTTCAAATATCTTCACAAACAAACAAAACACATCGAATTTTGTAAAAAAACGTGTTTTTGGACCGATTGGTCCTATGGGAGCTATATGATCTAGTCGAACGATTTGGATTAAATTAAGTACAGTGCTTATGAACTATAAAGTAATCACGAATGTCAAATTTGGTCCCAATATCTTAACAAACAAACGAAACACAACAAATTTTGTAAAAAATCGATTTTTTGGAAGATCGGACCTATGGGAGCTATATGAAGTAGTCAACCGATATTATTCAAATTTGGCACATTGCTTAAGTGCTCTAAACAATTTCCAAACGCCAAATCTGGTTACGATATCTTTATTAAAAAACGAAATATAGCGAATTTTTCTTTAAAAAAGTTATTTTGGCCGATCGGTCCTATGGGAGCTATATGATATAGTCAACCGATTTCGATCAAATTTGGTGCAGTGATTGAGAACTATAAAAAACTTTTAAATACCAAATAGGTTACAATATCTTCATAAACAAACGAATTATTCATCTAAAACGTTTTTTTTTTGTCGAGGTCGTCTCAAACATCCCCATGGGAGCTATATAATTTATCCCCGATATCAAAAAAATAAAATAAACTTGTATCCTATGGATATGGGATCTAATGTGAAAGTTTGGTAACTCTAGCTCTTACCATCTCTGAGATCTAGGCGTTCACATGGACAGACAGACAGACAGACAGACGGACGGACAGACGGACGGACAGACGGACCGACAGACGGACATGGGTATATCGACTTCTCTATTCACCCTGATCATATATTAGGTAGCTTTGGGGTGTCTCCGACGTCTCCTTCTATATGTTACATACATTTTCGGCTTGCACAAACTTAATATACCCTTGGTACCATACGGTACAGGGTATAATTATTAATTTTGAAAAAATAGGTGAAAAACTTTTTTTTTTGTGGCTTTAATAATTTGGACTCATATCATCGTAAAGGCCACATCATTATTTTTCGATCCAATGGTATTTTATTTCGGCATATTTTACGAGACATTCACAAATAACTGAAAACGGTACCCAAAAACATGTTTTTCAAAAACATATCAAAAACGGTTCCTAAAAAAATAAAAATAAAAAAATTTTCATGTTTCTCGTCTCAAAATTTCCCCAAAAACGTTTAAATTTCAAGATTCACTCGATGACTTGAATGTATCAACTCATCATTATCATTCAAGGAAAATTAACATTTTTTTATTTCAAAGTGTGAGCTAGTTACGTGAACTTATACAGCTCTAAACTAATTTGTGGATTTATATTTTAAATAAACTGATTAAATAAATGGTCAAAAAACCAAATTTAAGTCGCTTAAATTTTATTAAATCTAATCTCTGTTTTTGTAAATGAAAGCTTTAAGCAAAACTTATATTATTTAGATATAAAGAAACCCTTTGAAATTCATTATTGGAGAATCCTGAGGCGCTTTGCTCCAACTAGGAAGTTAATATAGGACACTAATTTACTATTAAGGATTAGTTCACAGTGACTCTTAAAGCCTATTGTGCTCTAAAAAATGGTTTTAAGAACCCAAAAATAATCGTCTTGAAAATAATACTACTCTACACGCAAATCAGTTGTTAAGGCTTTTTCCACACAATTTTTGTGATAAAATTACTTAAATTACTAGACTTACTTATCTTTATTTACTTAGTTTTTTCCAGTACATACCTGTGTTTGAACGTATGGTAAAATTTTTTTTGGGCTGTGCCTGCTGTATAAATCGTTTGAATCAGAGAAAATAATTTAAAAAATTACTAATTAAAAAGAAGCTAAGTACATCAAAAGAGAATATTTTTATAATTACACAGGTCAACATGGTTCAGTTGTTGGAAAGCTAAGAGTCATTTACGAAGTAATTTGGTGCGTAGAATCCGAATCCGGCGTCAGAACTGGCCCATCACGTCAGGATTTTGAGGTTATGTACCCAAAAAATGGCGTTTTTCCTACATTTGAGGTTATGTACACGGCGCAAAATCTCAAAATCCTGACGTGATGGGCCAGTTCTGACGCCGGATTCGGATTCTACGCACCAAATTACTTCGGAAATAACCCTTAGCTTTCCAACAACTCACATGACCCCTGTATTTGTAGACCTGTGTTATTTAAGTTTAAAATGCGAAAGGTTTTGAACCCGTTTGCTTATTTTATATTGAAGACATCCCTACTTTTTATCAACGCTGTTTTTTTTTTTACCCAATCCATTTATGGATGCAAATTGCATTACAATCGGAAATTATACCAGAAATTCACATATTTGAGCCTCTTTGCCAAGAAACTCTACTAAAAACAAGCTATTTGTAAAATTGAGCAGTCAAGAAAATCGAAAAAAGTTATAACAAGGGAATTGACAGAGTTACACATTATCTAAAAGTCGACATTTGGTATGAAAACTAATATTAGTCTAGTCAACAATTAAACCTCATCTCACCCAAAACATTCTATCCCCCTAGTCTACATCTACGGACTGGTGTTTATTTTTATAATACAGCTTATAGTACAGCTCATCTTATCAGCTGCTTTGTATTCACACAATGCGGATTGGGGGCTATGGCTTATCAGTCAATCATCATTGTTACAAAAATAATAAAATATCTTGTGGTAGGGCTCGCTCGAATCGATATTGCATTCAGAAGTTCCAAAATAAGGCCTTCCAACCCATCCCAGGTGCCGAACTACCAAGAAATTCGACCTTGCAGCACAAACTCATACGGGATACCTCGGAACTTCTAGTTAACCAAAGCTCCCATGTATATAAGGTACAAGTTAGCAGGCATCACAATAGGCTAGTGAGAGCTCTCTTGAAAGAGCACCCAATCCAAAAACTGAAAAAAAAATAACTGCGCACAAAAAGATGCTGCAGCAATAATACAAAAATAAAAAGACGAAGCAGGACCGCGCTAGCTGAGCACCAAAACTGACTTTTGGACAACTTAAGTCACAGATGTTTCCAGCTGCTTAGGTTGGATTAACGACTCCATTGTAATAAAAATAAATGTATTTTTGTATAATCTCATAATACAGAGTTTAATCTATTTATTTATAAAAAATCTTAATTTTGGTAAATAATGGTGCAGGAGGCAGGGGGGCTTGCTCTTACCTACCCTAACGTCCCCCAACCACATGCCTGTTGTTTTTTTTTAAGCTATTGGCAATGAAGTTTTATGACATTTGCATGGTCCACATGCTCATCTTTTTGCTTGGCCAATCCCAACTGACAAATGACATAAATTTCATTGTAGTTGTTGGGTCAATTGGATAGCAGCTGTTGTACAACAACAAAATATGTGTGTGTTCCATGTGTGTGCGTGTGTGTGTGTGTAAGAATTAGTGGCAAGGATGTCAAGGGCATGCCAGCAAAACTGGTCAAACAACGCAAAACCAAGGCGAGGCCATGGTCACCCATATATTCATACATCCATACACCTAAACACACATACTACTACATACACTAGTTTGTGTTTGTATCTGTGTGAGTGTTAAACGGTAGTGACACTTGCACACAAGCCAAGTTTCATTTTCACCGTGCCAGCTACACTCATTTATAAATATTTATATGCTCTCTGCTCTCTTGTGTGTTTGCGTGTGTGTCTGTGTGTGTGTGTGTGTGAGTATGAGTTAGGTTTTTTGGCTGTCCTTCAGCTCATAATCCTTTTTTATTGCAAATGACCACGCTAACACACTGCTTGCTCTCTTCATGCGCTTCTCAAAAAGAGCACAGTACCATAAATTCATAAAGAACTTTGTTACAAAGAAGAATTGATCAAAAAGCTCATAATAATTACCTTCTGGAAATGGAAGTCTCCAAAAGGTAAAAAAGAATTTTCCATAAAAAAAATATATTGTAGAATCAGCTAAATCCTTTAGCAGCATTCTTCTTTTATTATCCTCGATTCCCAGTGGAGCGCAGGGCTTCTGTTGGTTTCATTCATCGAGATGTCTTCGCGTGGATTTGGCACCTCCAAAATCCTTGTGCCAGCTTCCAAAGCAGGAAGAATTCTCGTATTAAGACGATAACCTCTTTGAATAGTGTTTCGATTGTTGTTACATTCCATGCTTAAACATCGATTGGTGCTAAAGTCGATGGGTGATGAGGCACGATAACACGTTTGTAGAGCGAGCCGTTCGATCTGAGACAGACGCCTGCTTGCAGCCGCGCCTAACCTGGCGAGCAGACGCTACAAATAACGCAAAGATTGCCGTTGATTGACGCCTTTCAATGCGTTCTCTCTTTATCCCTTAGTCCAAGTATGTTTGAATGTCCTAAAAAATGAGAGCTCCCTCTCTTGCTAGCCCTGACCAAGACTTCCACACGGGTTGATTACCATATGTTCACCAAGGTATGGGTTTACATAAAATTCAGATAATAACTAAAAACTAAAAAAAATCCGAGAAGTCATCAAATTAAAGTTTCCACGAATGTCTGAAATCTGAGAACTTTTAAGATCTTAATTAAAGAAGTATTGGGAATTTTGCTATAATATATCTAGAAACTGCTGAAGAGTAATTTTAATAACAATTCAATCGAAAATTGTTAATCAAACTATATATAAAAGATCTTTTATTTATTTTATAGATCAATAAAGAACGAGCAGGATTGAAGTAGAGCAAACGGATCGGTAGAGGGAGAGCTTTACGAAGGGATCGAAATTTCCTGTAGGCAAGCAAGAAGTACGCACGTCCACTTTCGTGCTAAGAAGTTCATTCTCATTCAAGTTTAATATATTAAGAAGTTATTCGGATAAAGCAGAAGAGCTAGAGATAACAGAAGATATTGTTTTTACCATTTATCTGGATCTTAGAGACCCTAAGAGCTGGAGGAGACAAAAAAAATGAACAAGTTACATTAGTAAGCATTGAAAAAATGCGCTTCATCAACACATTATACTCTCATCGCATATATTTTAATAGATCCAAGTGAGCATTATAGGAAAAACAATGTTGAACTTTTTGCTTTGTGCCAGTAGTTAACAAACTACGCATAACTTGACTTAAAAATTCTTCAAAAAGTTTTTAAGCAATCAATCAATTGGAAGCTATTGGGATCTATAAAAACCTATACAGGCGTCCGTACCCATGTTTTCAATTTTTTTTTCGCAAAAAAGGGTACAGTCTAGTCCCATAGCCAACAACGTGACGACTATATTACATTTTTTTACATGTTGTACAACAAAAAAGAAAACCGGAACAGGTTTTGTATTATTATTTTTTTTGTTTTTTCTGATTGTGGTGTTTTTTTTTTTGCCTTTATTTTTTATGGGCCTGGCCCAGTGACCATCGCACTAGCGACTGCGGCAGCTCATAAGGCTCATCAACAAGTTCATTTTACGGTCAATTCATTAAAAAAGTTTTTCACTTTTATTCTTTACTACTCGACAAACTGCTTTTCACTTTGGCGCCATCTTTCTCGTTCTGGCTTACGCTCTGTCGCTCTTTTTTACCACACGCACATGTGTGTGTGTGTGTATCTGTGTGTTGCTGCGAGTGCGTATGTGTGTATCTGTGTGTAGGTTAACCCTCATTTGGTGACATTTAGTGGCAGTTTTCAACAACTGGGCAACAATGTCAATGTCCATGCGTCATGCTAAATATTTTTGCGCCAAGTTTTATGCTACATTTTTTTATATTTTTGTTTTTGCTCCCACTAGGCCACCATATTTTTTTTATACCCTATACTAGAGATGGGGTCAATGGATTACTAGATGTGTGCAATGTAAGCAACAGGCAAACAAAAAAAAAGGACATGGTAGACCATAAGTATATTATGAGCGTAACCTGGACAGCGCTGGGTTAGGTAAGTCTCGTCGTTTCCCTTAGGTTGAACTCAAATGCTCTAAAATACAATTTCATTTCAAAATCTATTTAGATATACGATTTCCAACTAAGGTGGAACTTGAGTAGTGGCAATGTTAGCATCATCCAGCAGGTTGCATTATTGGGTTATCGTTACATAAATATTTAGACAGACAGAGATCTGAACATACTGCACAATCGTCAATTTCTCGGATAGCCCTTTCGAGCCTATACTAACACTATTGCTATGAGTAATTTGATGCAAAAGCCACAACGATCGGAGGAGAATTTAAAAAATATGCTTAAGAATACTTATTTTAAGACACATTTAAACAATAAGAACTGTAAAATAAGCTACATAATTCTATTAAGATAGAAGAATTGGCAACATAGGGAAGAATTACTTCAATAAAAAATGTTCATTATCGATTCCGAAATATTTAATATCGAAAGTATCGAATGGCTATCGAACAAAAAAAAAGAGATGATCTCAACTTATGTTCGAATTTGTGACAACCATATTTTGCATTCCAGATTTTGTACGAATTTTGTATTATCTATTTTCTTTACAATCAAAATTTTACACTAAGTAACAAACGCTTTTTGAGAACACTTATTCTTAAGAAATTTTTTAAGCATGCTTACTTCATAGAAGAAATCTTAAATTTTAAGAATTTATTTTAGAAAAAAATATTTGTATGATTACCAAAAGCCTTTGAGAGCAATTCCCAAAACCTCAAACGAGTTCCCAGTTATTTCTTATGGAGGGCAAATGACCCATTATCTCGGTATTGGCTGAACCATATTTTGCTTACATTTTATATAGCCCAGTTTACGAATTTTAAGGATTTCTTTTAAGAAAAAAATATTTGGATGATTACCAAAAGCCTTTGAGAGCAATTACCAAAACCTCAAACGAGCTTCCGGTTATTTCTCATGGAGGGCAAATAACCCACTATCTCGGTATTGGCTGAACCATAATTGAATACATTTTGTATAGCCCAGTTTACGAATTTAAGATAAAGGATATTACGAAAAAAAGTTTTTGTTGATTTTAAAGATTTTTTAATCGATGTTTTCTTCTTCACATCAAAATCTACGTTAAATTTTCAAAATAAAAAAAAAATCCGACATGTTGCTTTTGTAGTTTATAAAATAATGGAGCAAACGTTCAAAATATCATACTTTTCAGAGGAAACAAAACTCATACTTATATGCATACTCTTTAACTTTGACGCTAAATTTCGCCCACTTCTACTTATCGGAAAAATGTCCGGTATGGTGCATGCGATGAAAATTGAGTCTATATTAAAAAGAAATTTCAAAAATTTCTTAAATATCTTAAATATTCTTGTATATGAATTTCGATTTTAGAAGAAGTCTAAAATTCTACGCACATCTATAAAATAAGAATTCTCATAAACTCTCTTTGAGAGCACTTCTTCTTAAAAAAAAATTAAATATGCTTACTTAAAGAATTTAGTTCATAGCACAAATCTAAAATTTCAGGAATTACTTGGGGAAAAAAATGTATATGCGAATTCTTACAAACGCTCTATGAGAACACTTCTTAAAAAAAATTGAATATGCTTATTTAGGGAATTTGGTTCATAGAAGAATTTTAGGAATTTCTTTATAAACAAAAAATGTATAATATAATTCTAACAAACGCTCTTTGAGAGCACTTCTTAAAAAAATTTTGAATATTTTGAATTAAGGGGTCCCGGTGGTCTACAGCTCGAAAATTTAGGGTTTTGTCAGGAATTTTTTTGACAATAAAAAAATAAAAAACAATATTTAAAGTTTTGAGGCTTTTTATTTAACTACTTTTATATACAAAAATAAATTTTTTTTTTTATTTTAATAATTTTTAAAATGGCGTTCAAGTTGACCCTTCCAAAAAATTGGACCTGGACGGTGTTGTCCATTTTGGCTATTTATCTGAAACACAAAAGCCAAAAAAATTATTAATCAGTATGACTGTATCTATTTCGAATTTGACACTCTAAAAATCGGGTTATTTTTTTTCAGTTTTCTTATTAAAAAAATACGAAATAATTGAAATAATAAAATGATTCTAGTTCGGGCGATAGGCATTGATGTTGTGAACAACATATCATATCAATTTCAGACGATTCGGTTGGATATTTTTTTTTTTTCGACAACACCAGACCAAATAAAGTAGTTTTGAGATAATTCTGTTTAAAGTTTTAAGAGTGGATATTTTCAAAAATTTCAGAAATTTTTAATATTTACAGTTTCAGCGATTCCAGCAGCAAGTTTATTTTTGCAACTTACATATACAATATGCACATAATAAACATAGACATTATCTTATATATATAAAAGGTCACATTTTCTAGAAGGGCCGGAACACCTGCCGCGCGACGAACAATGCGACCATTGATGCCGCCGCGTGACGAATCTGACTCTACCTTCCAAAAATTTGACAGTATATTCTTAAAAGCCTATACTTTCGAAATAAATGGAAAAAATGGAAAGTTCGATTTTTCGAAAATTCTAGACCACCGGGACCCCTTAAGAAGCTTCGTTTTTAGAAAAAATCCAACAATTTAATAATATTCTCTAAAAAAAAAAATTAATATATGAATTCTACAAAACGCTCTTTTGACAGCAATTTATATTATGCTTGCTTAAGGTTGCTCGTTTATAAAAAAAATCGAAAATTTTATGAACTTCTATTTAAAGAAAATCTTGAAATATCTTAATTATTGAAAAATCGGGCATCATATGCTTGATTTTTTTTTATCCATTGTAGTAGTATTAGTAGTAGTATGGCGGTTTTTCCCCAGGCCTGAAGTTTTCTCAGGGTTACAATGTACTGTCTTAGTGTCGTAATTCTAACTAAAGCTGTAATAGAGGTGCCAGCAAAACTTCCTTTCCAGGCTCGGATTTTCACTTTATGGCCCTGAGTATTTTGTTGACCTTTTTTTCCAGCACCCCTGGCTGTATACTCTACCCCCCTATTTCTTGGAACCCCTAAGTTTTTGCAGTGTATTCCACTGTCGTTCAGCGCCTCGACTAATTCGCATTAGTTTTTTGTTTGTTTTTTTTATTGTTTTTTTTTCTAAATGTATACATTTTTATTTATTTATTTAATTTGGCGCTGCCCCTTTAGACCCCACTCCCAGCCGTACCCCTACTTGGTCTATCCCCTCTAAGCCGCTGCCATTGCCGGCAGCTTTGGCTTTAATTTTATGATTATTGTTTTTTTTTTTTTTTTGTTGTGTGTATTTTTGTTCTTCTGTTTTGCTTGCTCGTTTGTTTGGCTGACTCTTCTACTACCTCCACCTCGCTGTGCCACTCCCGCTGCCATCACTTGCCCCTTCCAGCGGCACCCGTTCCAGTCCCAAGCTGTTCATTTGTTTTGGTCGACGCTTTTGTTCATTTCTTAAGTGGCGCTTTATAATGTTGACAGTTTTATTGAGGCGCAAAATGTTGGTCATTTTGGCTGGAAATTGACGGCCATGTTTTTGTTGGATGTGTTGGCCATTTTGTTGTTGTTGTAAGCTGCTGGTTCGGCTTGGCTACACTTGAGTACGCTCTCTCTCTCTCTCTATTGCTTCTCACTGACTTTCGTAACGTTTTGTATCACTTATCCGTTATAATAAAGCAACTAAACAAAAAAAAAATTAAAAACTATAGGGTGATTTTTTGTAGCCTGCTATTTGTTTTTGGTGAAAATGCACTTGACAGGACACAAAAATTTTAGCAAAAAGCCAGGAACATGATTTTCTTTTATTTTATTAGACATATTTTTAGTGTTAAAGAATTAATTTTTAATTAAGAAATAGATGGATTAGGGACTCCGTGGCAACCAACATTAATTGTTAAAAAATGGTTTTCAGCTATCAGCATCATCATCAATTCCTTTATCTCCGGTTGGAGCATAGGGCCTCGTATTTTTGAGGTTTCTGCTATAGGTGAATTTGTGTTAATGTGACATGAATTTTGCACCTACAAATCCGATGTGGCCGTCGGTGGCTTAAGTGGTAGCGTACTCGCCTCTAAAACCGAAGGTCGGTGGTTCGATTCCCCGCAGTAGCACTGGTGCATTTGCCTAGCACTGGCATCGCTAGCTCAAAGACGCTATTTGCCATGAAAGTCTCTATTAATTAAAGACACCGCCGTTCGGATTCGGCTATAAACTGTAGGTCCCTATTCTGTTCGAACAGTTATTAATAGAGATCCCCTTTGCCCCTCCTCCAAGGGGTCTAACAGGAAATTATATATATATATATATATATAAATCCGATGTGCAGGCTGCCGGAGCAGTGGGATTTCTCGAAACACGATTTCCCCTTGGAGACTTTCTAATCATTACGTTTTGATCCATGTTTAAATTAACTCTTATTCAGGTTGGTAGTTTTTCCGCGATAGTTATAAGCACAAAGCGGAAGCTTAGTAGGAACTACCATCCTCTGATGACTAAGCACATGTTGGCAGTAAGCTTCCGGGAAGTCTATGGACGCTATCGTTGGCTCGCGAGGAGCTCCTCCGCTACCGTGTCTGCCAACTCATGTGGGGGCTTGCAATGCATTAAAGCATAGGTTGTTAGCATGATTGTTTATTGAATGGCGCCAAATCACTCGCCATGACGCTAGGAGAATCGTAGACACTCAGGATTTATAAGGAGTTCGGTGCCACGCAAAAACCTCTCTGAGATTCTCCCCTCCTAGCCACTGAACGCTGTCCGTGACTGCTTATTGGTTATTTGCAGCTAACCTTCATATCTGAAGGCCTTTCACTAGCCGCAACCTATGACCCGTCTGGTTGCCTACAGCTCGGCATACGCGAAGTGCCCCTAATATCGCGATCCGGAGGTTTTCAGCTATGCATAATACTAATTAAAGAACAATACCTTCTACCAAAATAAACTTTTCAACTGATGATAAGATTTTTAAACAGCACTGGTCACACTTTTTTATAGTACCGTAGGTTGCCATACTCAAAGCTTTCAGCTCTTACGTTTAAAACAAAGCAGCAGAATAAAATTACTTAGCCTTAGCCTAAGCATAAGAATATATGTAGCTGTGACGTCATTGAGCCTAATTTGACCATGAATAAATAAAAAGCTGCCAAACTCTGATCCTACACACAATCGATGTACAAATTCGGAACATATTTATTTTATTTCATAAGTACATTTAACTGTTTTATACCAGAGGCATTTCAATTAACTTGTTGTCCACAGACCGCCTATAAATAAACAAGCCATAGCAAATCTCTAACCATATATTCTTTATATAAGCCCAGTCAATGTCTGTGTGTCTGAGAGTCTGTCCGTCAGTCAGTCTGTCTCTAAATCGAAATCTATAAATGTTGCTGCGGCAGCGAGACCAAGTAAATGCCACAAGGTTTCTGAGTTTCATTGCGTTTAGTTAAAAGATAAATGTCGAAGCAACAACTATGGATGGATGGATCTGGTGCATGAACGAGGCAGCGTTTGGCTGCTGTTGCCACAGGGTTGTAGCGTTGGCTTAAAACTTTGCAACAGATCTACTGCCTGCAGCCACAAAATGGTTGCTGCCGCCATTGCTGCAACAGCCTTGGCATCCGCTGCCGCTTACCTTCCTAGCTTTACTTCATTCCTACCAAAACGAGAAAAAAAACAAAAAAACAACCAAATCCATTGGAAATCGACAGACTGTGAGCAAACTTTAATAAGCAACTAATAGCAAGGTGGCACTTGCCACAGTGTGTGAGGCAAGAAAACAGTTTCCAAACTTGTGTCTTGTACTTGCAACGATGTGTGTGTGTGTGAGTAGAAATGTGTGCAAATGTTTGTGAATGTGTCTAAAGTACTCGGGCTTGTAATAACTTTTTGGCTTTCAACACCGCAATATTGTAAAATGTTGTTGAATATTTCTCTCTCTTATTGAAGCTTAGTTGCAACTTCAAAGCGGACTTTGCCAACACTCTCTCGCTTTCCCCTAGTTTTTCGTTTCTTGTCTCAAACACTTACTTGCTATTTGTTTTATAATTATAAAATTTATGCTGCGACGTGCATGAACGACTGCTGCATAGACTTTCCACCAAACAAAAGAATAATAGAAAAAATATTTTTGGTTCGTAACTCTATGTTCCCTAAAGGTCATCATATATAATTTTATAAGGCGTTTTTAGGACTAAAACCAGCGGGCATTCAAGACGCTTTAAACACTATTTTGTTTGTCAAATTGTAATAAGCAGTTTAGAAGCTATGAGCGAGCAGATGTACATCATAACCCTACTTTCGTTGCTCTCTTTTTTTTCTCACTTATATGTCATATGTTTTCCATTTAAACATGTTATGCTACGATGATCTTGACCCACTGCTATTGTTCAGGCATGAACATGAATCGGATCCCTTGCAGAGCACATTATAGGGATAGTTTATGACTATTCTTACTATTTAGGCCTCAAGTGGCCTGCATATGTGTGAGATCATGTACGTGGTGCATAAACTACAAGGGGTAAACGGCCTGCATTGGAGTGCGACTGTTTAGCCTTCGATGGGTCAAATATCACTTGTGCTCCCATAAGGATAAGACGGCGCACTTGACATTCATATATACATTTTGGATACCTAGTACGCTGCTGCTTACAACACAGCGTTTATTATATAGCTTAGATATAAGATTTTAATATTGAATAAATATAAGCCTACTCGCAAGGGTGGAATTCAGTACCAAAACTACATCCAACGCATACTGTAGTGCGTCACAAGATCTATTGCGCACAGAGCGGCAGTTCAATAGCATTGCCTGCTCTTAAGGTATACATTCTTGTACATTTTTTGGTCCTTCGAGCCGGATCGTGCTATACCTCTTAGTGCGATACCTCTACTTCAAACAAAATAAATAATTTGATCATAATGCTGTCCGATATAGTGGAAAATGTAGATCTAGCCAATCAAACGGCATTCGTATATTCCCAGCTATCAAACGTGACTGATAAGCTAATGGGAAGGCAAAAACTAGACTTCCTTGTTGAACTGGTCAACAATCAGGCAACCGATCTACAACAAGAGGTAGAACAGGATTCGCAACACATGCGAATTTTGTTCGAAAAACGGACATGAACTGGCCAAGTGTCATGCCTTCAAGATGCCTCCGATCGCTGACCGCAAGCAATTTATATCAAGACAACGCCTTTGCTACGTCTGCTTCGGCAAACATAGCGCAAGGAAATGTAAAAGTGGTCTAAGGTATCAGAAATGCAAGGGTAGACACAATACGTTGCAACATGAGGAAACAAAAAGAGAAAGTATCAATTTTCTTACCCAAAAGAGCAAGTACTACACTGATCCTAGCAGCGTCACATCACCTCGTCAAAAAATCGGCAAAGGTAACGCCCACTCAGCTATTTGCCCTCTGGGAGAATGTTCACCCATGAACACAAAGCACCACCACTCAAGAAACCAACGACGACTAAAGTCTCTGGAACCGTCAAGTGGTTTCTTGAGTGGTGGTGCTTTGTGTTCATGCGTGAACATCTACATACATATGTATATAGAAAATTAACTTAACATTTTTTTTTTGTTTTCTATAGATCACCATATACAATTTGATATGGCGTTATTAAACCTAAAACCAGCGGAGGTTCAAGATTCTTCCAACGTTATATCTTTGTCAAATTGTAATGAGAAATTTCGAAGTTATAAGCAAACAGATGTACATATATAGCGCTACGAGGGTGGTCCGATTAGTACTTAATCTCACCGCCCGATGGCGCTATTATCACAAGAGAAATTTATTATGGTGTACCGCGTGTAAAAGCGAATCCAGTATTTCCGGTTTTCTAAGTAGGCTAAGCAGTTATCGGATCATCCTCGTCTTTTCTCTCCTTGTCTCTAACACTCATTTATTACGTTTTTCTTGACCAACTGTTGTATGTATAGAAAATTAACTCAAAGTTTTTTCTTTGTTCATAGTACTATCTGCCCTAGAGGTTTCCATACTTAATTTATTATGGCATTACTTAGCCTATAACCTGTAGACGTTCAAGATGCTTCCAAGGCAACTTCATTTTGCAATTTATAATAAGCGCGTTAGGAGTAAAGAGCGAGCAGATGTACAAACATAACCCCACTTTTTGAATTAATGATGTTTAACAGTATGAAAAAAAAAAACATATGTAATTGTAAAGTTTTTAATGAGATATTTATGTAATCCTTCATTCTTGGCAACTTCCAGAACTCTACAGATAATTAAACAGCTGACTATATTGTTAATGATCGCATCTATTCACACTGATCAGTTTTATGTTGACTTTCCTCTCTGCTCTTTTACTCTCTGACCCATGGATACGCATAAAGATTCCAAACCAATTATAACCTATACTCTCTGCCACTCAGTCATTTAATTTTACAAAATTCCGCCACTCCTCCAAATACCATTAGCCACCCGCCCACCTTGCCAGCTGTCAAAGCTGTTCAAGTTTTCAGTTAACCAAATCCAGCGCGTGCTGCCAACTTAAAGTATTGCATATAAGAAAATTAGCTAGCAAGATGGCAAAAAGTTCTGGGAGGGCAGAGCAGTATATAGTAGGAGGTATATAGTATATAGTATATTGCCACGAACCGGCTGCCGGATGTTTAGTGCAAGTTGCACAGTTAAGGTTGGCATCTAACAGCACTTTTTGCTATTCATACAGTCCAACAGTCATAACTTTAAATACACATACATAGGTATATATACTACATAAGCATTGGTTATAACTTTGTATATAGAAAATGGCAAAAAAAAAAAAATTAACCCCACTTGGCAGCACTTTTTTCTACAGAGGGAAACTTAAGTTTCATGGCAATGTCTTTTTTTTTCTTAGTGACTTTTAGTTGTTGTTGCAGTTGGAGGCTTTTTTGTGGGTTCTGAAGTTAGCAAGAGTAGAATTTTTAAAAGTTTTTTTAGTAATAGAAGATTTCAACTGACCTGGCAAAAAATTAAACATAAATTGTAAAGTATTAGAAATAATTTAACTTACCGATAAAAGGGGGAAGAAGTAGCTGCTCAGTTCTTTGATTAAGCTGGAAAATAAATTAGAGAAAAATAAATTAGGTATACACTGGTAAAAACGCATTGTAAAAAATGTTATTAGATTTTTTTTTTATTAAATTAAGATACTTAATTGTTAAAAATTAAGATGTATAATAAAGAAGCTTGGGTCACACTTTAGTGCAAAAGTAAAAAATAAAAATTCGAATTCCATTTCTTGTTGTTCTTTTTATGGTATTTTTTAATAAATAACAATTTCTATAAAGTTGCTCTACAATTCCAGAAATTCTCGCTGCCAGAAAATCCAATTTGGGTTTTTTTAGAAAAAAGTTATCTTTGTGAAGCAATCAACAATGGAATTTCTCTCAATTCTTTAAATAGGCCTAAACATATATTAGGTATACACTGGTAAAAATTCAGTGTAAAAAATATTATTAGCAATTTTTTTCATATAAATTATGATACATAAATGTAAATAATTAAAATATATAATAAAGTAGCTAGGGTCACACATTAGTGCAAAAGTTTTTTTTTTTTTCTTGAATATTTATTATTGGAAATCAACCCTTGATTTTATGGGTTATAATCCAACATTTATGAAAAGTAAGTCGCTATACACATAAAGAAACCTTTTGTGTGGTATCATTTAGATTACTCTACATATACAATACTTAAAAAATCAAGTAGACTCAATGATATGATACGCCTTTCGAGGTCGTTTGGATGAAGGCGTTTTAGGCGTCTTCTTGGTCTATGACCGGCCAGGGCACATGCAAGCGAGTTCGGATTCCTTATGCGATCAGCGTAACGTTCGCTAAGTTTATTCAACACATCACCCACATAGGGAATGCCTAGATCCCTAAGATGTGAAGGTTTCAATTTCGGATATACCACGGGGCATCTGCAATTTTGCGCAAAGTTTTGTTTTGTAAAATTTGGATTTTTTTAATATTTGACTTGGCAGCTGTTCCCCAGATTTGAATGCCATAAGACCAAGTTGGCATAATTAAACTCTTATGTAGAATTCTTTTATTATCCAAAGATAGCTTGCTATTTCTACCAAGTAGCCACTCCATTTTGCCAAGTTTGGTTCTACATCTTGCTGTTATTATTTTAATGTGGTCCCTCCAACACAATTTTTTGTCGATGTGAATTCCAAGATACGGGTGTGATGTTTTCATTGGAATTAACTCTCCATTTAAAGTAAGCGCAGGACTTGGGTCTTTCCTTAACGAGAATAAAACGCTGGAAGATTTGTCACTATTAAGCTGGATGTTCCAGCGTTTCGCCCAAGTTGCTATAATGTCCAGTTGGTTCTGAAACCATTTGAACGCTAGAGGAAGACGAAAGAATGGCAGTGTCGTCAGCATACGTTGCCGTTATAAGCCCAGTACTGACCGTCGAGCTCGGCATGTCCATAGTAAAAATGGTGAATAAAAATGGAGATAGAACGCTACCTTGCGGCACTCCAGCTTTAATGCTCCGTCGTTCCGAGAGTTCACCTTTCACCATAACTTTGAAAGATCGATTGTTAAGAAATGATTTTATGATTTCATAATGAGGAGCAGGAAGGGCAGATTTAAGTTTTTGTAGTAACCCTTCTTGCCACACTCTTTCAAAAGCCTGCTTGACATCCAAAAATGCTGCCATGCAGTAGCGACGATTCTCGAAGGAGTCTATGTGTTGCACTACTCTGTGAGTTTGCTCAGGCGTGCCATGTTTCGGACGAAAACCGAATTGATGCGCTGGAACTTGGGACGTCACGCTGGAAAATGACAAAACTCTGCTCAAAAAGATTCTTTTAAAAATTTTCGCGAATACTGGTAGCAAACTAATCGGGCGATAAGATGCAATGGAGATGGGAGGCTGGCAGGGCTTTAGAATCATAACAATTTGAGCACATTTCCACTCCTTTGGGAAATATGCCAGACGCATAATTGCATTGAATATCTTGACTAGAGCCAGAATGCCCGCCATTGGAAGAGCCTTAGCTACTCTGGCGTCAATTTTATCAAGACCTGGAGCTTTTTCGGAGTTGAGTGCTTTTATTGGATCTACAATTTCGTTAGATCGCACTGGGCATGCTGGCAAGTCCAGTTGAAGCGGTGTAGATAATGCCTCCAAAGTTTCCTCGACCTCAGCAACTTAGTTCAGATTGAAGGGAGTAAAACGATCCTCTAGGTGATGTGCAAAAGCTTCAGCACGGGCTCGGTCAGAACGACACCAGAGCCCATTGGCGGTTTGAATAGGAGCGCTTTTAATGGCTGGTTTTTTTAAGTACCGTGTCAGACGCCATAGGCTGCGGCTTCCATCATCATTTGGACTTCCATTAGTAAGAAGAGAATTTATCCTTCGTTGATTTAAGTTATTTAAAGTTTCTTTAAGTCTGTTAGCAACATTACGATAGAGAGCCTTGTCAGCTGGATCATGCGTTCGAAGATAATTTTTTCGCAGGCGACGCTTCATCCTCAAAAGCTGAGCTGTCTGCGCATCAAGAGAATCACGAGGCGGGTGTTGACGGTGACCAGCGTGTGTAGGAGCAGCGAGATTAGCAGAGTCAGATATGTTCTTGCATAGCAGTTCAACGGCATCATCAATATCCTCCTTGGTATTGATTTCCATTTGAAGATGAGTTTTCATATTAATATGACGTTGGAACGTCTTTATACACGCAAATCTATGTAGGAGCATTCGATTTTTATCGTAGATAGCAACGTTAGCAGTAAACTTGATTAATAGCGGTAAATGATCTGAATCAAGGTCTTCAAGAGATTCTATGGAAAGCTGTTGCGGATGAACACCCCGACAAATTGCAAAGTCCGGAGCGCTAGGCGTTCGAGAGACGTCACCAGGGAAGTGGGTTGGAGCGCCGGAAGCCAGAATATACATAGACGAGTTTTGCATATCAGTGCAGAGAGCGCGGCCTCTAGTACATGCTCGAGAATTACCCCAACAAGGATGCTTTGCATTCCAATCTCCTGCTGCAATGAGTCGATGGCTTTGTTGCTGAACGAGTAGACTGAAAGGGACGGAACCCCAAAAAAAGCCTGGAGGGCAAATATACGGCTGAGATGGTGACATTACCCTGCCCAGTTTCAAGTTCTCACATAGTGCAAACGTAAAAATAAAAACTCGAATTCAGTTTCTTTTCGTTGTTTTTTGGTATTTTTAGTTCATAACAAATTCTCTTATATTTCTCCGATTATTGGCCCCAAAGAAACAAATCGAAACGGTTAAAAAAAACATTATTATTACACTATCAACAAATAAAGCAATACTTTTTTCTTCAGACCTCTTATGAAGCTGAAAAATAAATTAGGTATACACTGGTTAAGATACATTGAGAAAATTTTCTTAAGAAAACTTATTAAATTAATTACAATATTTGCATAAAGCAGATAGGGTCACACTTCAATAAAAAAGGAAGGTTCTTAATTTTCTTTTTTTTTGTATTTTTTAATGTGTAACAGTCTATCTTAAAATCTACAATTCTAGTTCTTAGTGCCACAGAATAGTTGATTCAAGAAGATTTAAAAAAACAATGATAAGTGTATCTCTATCGATAAAAAAATGAAAAACTTTTGTCCTTAGTTCATTATTTAAGCTGAAAACTAATTTGGGTATAAACTAATAAAAATTCATTGTACAAACTGTTATAAGAATATATACAGGGTGGTCCATTTAGTGTTTGGAATTTGAACTACCTATTATTTGACTTTTAAGATGTCAAATGTGATTTATATATTGGTAACTATTTAGTAAAAACATTAACATTTACGAAATGGAACGCTATACGCTTGAAGAAAGTTGAAAAATATTAAAAACCTATTTCCAAAGTGATGAGTTTTGAGTTTGGCCGAAGATGGCGAATTTTATCGAAAAAATCATCTTTTCGGACGAAGCTCATTTCCACCTCGGTGGTTATGTTAATAGGCAAAATTGTCGCATCTGGGGCAAGCTTTTCACGAGAAGCTAATGCACCCACAACGAGTGACTGTTTGGGGCGAAATTTCGTCTGGCGGCGTCATCGACCCATTTTTCTTCGAAAATAAAGAAGGAGCCGCCGAAACCATCAATGGCGTGGGCTACCGCGCAATGTTGACCGACTGGTTCTTCGAACAAATGGCAGATGAAGCTTTGGACGATATTTGGATTCAACAAGACGGCGCCCCGTGCCACACAGCGAACGCCACAATCGATCTTCTGCGCACAATCTTCAGAAATCGCATAATCAGCCGAAATGGCGTTGTGAATTGGCCACCAAGAAGCTGCGATTTGACGCGTTGGATTATTATCTTTGGGGTGCGGTGAAAGATGAATGTTATGCCAACAATCCGCAAACAATAGATGAGCTGAAGGACGAGATTGAAGCCGCTATTGCCAGGATAAGGCCCGAAACAATCGAAAATGTGCTCAAAAATTGGACCGATCGAGTGGCATACCGAGTGGTCATTTGACCGAAACTATTTTTCATAAATAAATGTCATGAACCAACCTTTCAAATAGAACTTTGAACGTTGAAAAATATTTAGCCGTTTTGTTTTTATAGCAAAATTAAATTCCAATTTTTATATGAACCACCCTGTATTTTATTTCAATGCTGTATTTGCCTAAAGTAGATAGGGTCACACTTTAGTGCAAACGTTAGTTCTTCAAATAAACTGGAAAATAATCTCAAAAAAAAAAAATAAATAAATAAGGGTAACAATGTTAAAAATTCATTGTCACAAATTGCATAAGAAAATTTACTAATTTAATTTAATTGAAATAATTGGATAAATTGGATAAAGTCACACTTTACTTTTTCTTTTTTAACTTTTTTATATTTTTTTACTCATAACAATTGCTCTTAAATTTCTATACAATTCTAATTCTCGGTTCCCATATGAGTCGGTTTTGGAAAAAAAACAATACATTAAGTGTATCTCTACTAATAAAGAATGAAGAACCTTCGTGCTCAGGCCCTTAATTAAGGTTGACAATAAATTAGGTATACACTGGTAAAAATTATTAATTTAGATATGATTGCAATATTTACACAAAGTGTTATAGATATACTTTATCGCAATAGTAAAAATAGAAATTCAAATTCAACTATTCCAAATATTTTTTCCGTTTTTATCTGCAACTTTTTGATTTTTGACATACATTGTGAATAATTTAATTTAATCTCTAAAAAAAAAATACCTAGTACATAGTAGCAGTCTCAACTAGAAGCTCAACTAGTATACAATAAACGAGCTGTTGGCTGTTGGCCGATGTTATATATAACTATATAGTACATAAACTGTAGCTATGTGCAGGGTTAGTCTAGATCAGTACCATTTAAATAGTTACCTGCACCGCTTAACCTTTTCATTTTGCCTGCCTTCAAATTTCACTTTGGCAATTTCTAGTGTTCGTGAGGCACGCAAAGGTTCTTAACTCGGAATGTGGAAGCTTTTTTGTTTGTGGGTAGCTCCGTTGTGGCATGATTGAAATTTCCGCTGACTGTCTGCCAGCCAATGGATTCCAGGGGCGGTGCGGGGCTTGCACCCGGTTCCACTTTTATTTTCGCTTATCAATTACACAACGACCAACTAAATCAAGAACATACAAATTTTCTGTTGCAGCCTTGAGACTAGTTTTTTTTTTTTTAGTTTCTGTCAGCCTAATTTGGGGCTTGCACTTTTCAGAAACCCAGCAAAGTTTGGCTTACAGTACAATGATTTTTGGGAAATAATAGAACTAAGCAGTTTTAAAATGGTGCACAAATGCCTAGCATAAAAATTACTTTGTCAAAAAAAAAGCTAATAAGTTTATTTGTCTATGCGGACGACGGACCACAGAGACGGACCACAGAGACGTATAAATATTATTAGCTTTGAAAAACGAGTAGATGATTAATATCATCATGTATGTTTTCTTTAACTTTGAGTAAACTGTTTGAGTGTGCACTTTTTTGGGCAGAAATGCATAAGTGCACGAATAATTATGTAAAATGCCATAAAAAAAATGCACGAATGTAGAAGTGCCAGACTAACAATAAAAATTATCCTAGTTAAGAAGTGCTTTATTTTAGTTGATTAAGAGAAAAGTAATTTTGAGGCAAACAAATTATTAATTATTAAAATTTTTATTATCTATTACCTATTTTTACAAATTTGTGTTCCAATTTGTTTTAAATAATTGATCATTTTTGCACTATAAAGTTAACAATGTAATAGATATTTTTATTTTTTTATTCATTTTGTTCAAAAGCCAATATTCAGCGCGAATTTTTTTATGTTAGGTTTTGATTTTGAATAGTTCTTTTTGATAATAGCCCTTGTATATAACAAATCCTATCTCATACGTAATATTAACCATTGAATCCTTTATTTAATTACTATAAAATATTTTTATTATTTTTTATTTATTTTTTAAATATATGTTTAACCTATTCTTTAAATTCGATGACAATTTGGAGTAAATCATAGTCGGTATATCTCGACAAAGTGTGGAAAGAGGTTTAGCCTAATAGGAAACTTTCTGTATTTTTTTTTAATATTAATTCTTTACTTAAGATTCAAGACTTAGTAAATTAATTGAATTGTAGATTTAGATAATTTATCAACTTGGCAATAATTTTGGGCAACATTTTAAAAAGATTAAATTTTTTAATTTTTCAACAGATATACATATATATATATATACCAGCCGGCCTCCGGCACGCTCGCTTCGCTCGCTCGTCTAGAAACACGTTGAAATTTCTAGATGAACTGCTAAATGGACAACGGTTGGGTGACGTTCGTGAATTTGGAATGAGAAAATTCGCCATATTGCCTCGTTACTGCTAATGCAACGTCCCATTTCATATTGTGAAATTTCGTCATTCACATTGTCGGCTCTCACTCCAAAAATCGCCATATCGCTTCCCTTATTGACGTATTTGCAGATATATTTTATTGATTTTACCGAGTTGCAATACTCGACGTTAATGTGGGCTTTATACGTTTTTGATAATAATGGCGAAAATGGAACAACCCAACGATTGTCAATTTCAATTTCTTGATTTTTCACTTTGATCGTGGTTGATCTGCCATTGTCGTCTGTTGATCTACGGCGATATAATGGGTATCCATCGTAGCCCGTAACAGTGTCCGAAGTCAATGCCCTTGGATATCTTTTGGAGCATTTGACGTCGATCATGCATGGTGAAGTTGGGTTGAGCACACCACATGGTCCGTGGATCATATTCGTTGTGATAATCCTCTCTTCTGCCATTCTACCGAATACATCCAGCAGCGAACCTCTCCGAATACACTGCTTTTGATAATTGGCAGGCCTGCTGTTTCATTGGGAAATTTCAGTGCTTGGCACTGATCACATACCTTGTTCATTGTTCCCTGTTACAACAGATTGACGCGAGCTATAATCGGTCGTATTGTTATATTCGAATGCAGCTCTGTGCAGATTGGATGCATTGCGCATTTGCCTGAATGTTCTTTGGATTAAATTCTGTTCTGCATGGATTTCATCTGATTGATTCTGATAATCCCGATTTCGTCTCATTCTCATTCGAGCATTCATATTGTATTCATCTCGTTCTTCTGTTGTATGAGCAGAATGTGATCTTGCTTCTCCTAATCGATTCAACTCATTCCTTTGTAAACGTTGTTCCTCAGCTTCAGCTGTTCTTCGGGATGATTGCAATTGAGTTCTACGCGAACGTCTCCCAATGTTACGTCTTTTTGGCGGCATTATGTGCAAATATTGATGTGATCATATGTATTTTACACAGAAATCAAAACATGAATCGTTAATAATTTTTTTGTTTCCTTTCGACAAAAACTATTAACTAAAAAATATTAGTTAATCTGACAATGTACACAATGCCAACCTAAATTAAAAAAAAATTTGTATTGGAAAATCAAATTGTCCTTTTTAGTACTTTCGTCGCAATTGTTGTTATATTTTCTCAACCTTAAACAATCCTTAGACTTCCACTAACATTTCAAGACCAAAATTAGCCAAATCGGTTCAGCCGTTCGTGAGTCCATAAGCTTCAAAGGAACATAACATTGTAACACGAGAATTTCATATATAAGATTATTTTTATTTTAACATGTATGCTTTAAATATATTTTAAAATTGTGTTATAATTATGAGACTTTGTTAATGAATTTAATTGCTCATTAATTATTTATTTTGCGCTTTAAATTTTTGTTTTTTAATTAATTATTAAAACAGAAATGTAATTTTTTGTTTTATTCAATAATAACGTCTTGTTTTGAATATTTTTCGAAATTATAGGGTGTACAAATAGATAACCGCCGTTTTTTCTCATGATTTAAGGCTCTATTGTAAAAGACTCGTTCATACTCATTCTTCAAAATAATTTCCATTGTTAGCCACAACCTTTTCCCATCTTTTTGGCAGCTTCTGAATTCCTCGTCGGGAAATTTGTTCTTCTTTTGAAGCGATCTACGAATCGATCCAGTTTTTGGCTTTTTCGAAAGAACGAAAGTGCTGTTCGGCCAGGTCATGCGTCATCAATCGGAATAAGTAAAAATCCGAATGAGCCATGTCAGGAGAGTACGGCGGGTGGGGTAGGATGCCCCATTTCAAAGTTTCCAGGTATGTTTTCACTACCTTGGAGCCTTGGCCGAGCGTTGTTATGTAGACCTTATGACCTTATCGTGTCTTTCCGAGTATTGCGGGCGTTTTTCCTTCGTATTAGTTGCATCCGATACAGGGCTCCTGTAATGGTTTCAGCTTCAAGTGTGCCCTAAGTCCCAACTTTGCCTCAAATAGTTTTTCTTCTTCTTCATTATCTTCATTGGCGCTAAAGTCCCGACTTGACCTTCCTCACTGCACTTCTCAATCCCTCAAGGTTTTTAACGACGTTTTCGTAATCTCTGTTTTTACTGCGTTGACCCAGTGGGCTTTCTGCTTACAATTCACAACTCATTCAAGCTTAAGCAGCATTAGGTGGCAAGCTTTTTATAACAAGAATGTAATTGAAAATCTTTTTATTATTATTGCGTAATTATATTATTATTTTTAATGCATAATGATTTAATATTGTAAACCAGATGTCTTGGGTCTCTAATGTGATAGTAAAAACTGTGGTTTCGATTGTAATGCCAAGTTAATTTATTGGCTAAAGAAAAACGTTTTAATTATTGTTACAGCTTCAAATAATTTTTTATAATTAAATCAACATTTTATCGGTGGAGCAGCAAATGTTCAACCATAATAGTTTAAAAAAAGTATATGCAGCATATTACAGACCTCTAGCTATTTTTTTTTTTAGCCAAATTTGGCTACGACTTTTTTATAGCCAAACGAATTATAGTATAAAATTGTTTCAATATTTCATATAGTTGCCATACAAAGTTGAACCCGTTTTTTGAATTTAGTGAAGCATTGATAATTGATTAAAATGTTTTTAAAACAATTTTTTACGTCTTTAAAAAGCATTTTTTTTTTAATTTTTCAACTAGCTAAAATTACGGAACTTTGTTACTTCATTTAATTATTCTGTTCGTTTTTTTAATAGAGAATTATTTTTATTTTGCAAGCTAGTTTAATACATTTTTAAAAATGGATTAAAAATGGTGAAACTTTGTCAAAGAACTAATTTTTATTTCGCTTTCAAATTGCATTAATTATACCCTATACTGTGTGGTACAAAGGGTATATTAAGTTTGTGCAAGATAAAATTGTATCTAACATATAGAAGGGGTCGTCGGAGACACCTAAAATATGATCAGGGGGATTAGAGAAGTCGATTTACCCATGTCCGTCCGTCCGTCTGTCCGTTTGAACGCCAAGATCTCAGAAATGGTAAGAGCTAGAGTAACCAAACTTTCACATATTATCCCATATTATTCCATAGGATACAAGCTTATTTTATTTTTTGATATTGGGGTTAAATTATATAGCTCCCATAGGGACGTTTCAGACGACCTCGAAAAAAAATAAAAGTTTTAGATGGATTACTCGTTTGTTTATAAAGATATCGTAACCACATTTGGCATTTGAAAGTATTTTATAATTCTCAATCACTGTACTAAATTTGATTAAAATCGGTTGACTATATCATATAGCTCCCATAGGACCGATCGGCCAAAATAATTTTTTTAAGGAAAAATTCGCTATATTTCGTTTTTTAATATAAATATCGTAACCAGATTCGGCGTTTGCAAATATTTTAGAGCACTTAAGCAATGTGCCAAATTTGAACAAAATCGGTTGACTATATCATATAGCTCCCATAGGGCCGATCTTCCAAAAAATCGATTTATTAACAAAATTTGTTGTGTTTCGTTTGTTTGTTAAGATATTGGGACCAAATTTGATATTCGTGAGTATGTTATAGTTCCTAAGCACTGTACTTAATTTAATCCAAATCGGTTGACTATATCATATAGCTCTAATAGGACTAATCAGTCCAAAATAACGTTTTTTATACAAAATTCGAAGAGTTTGGCTTGTTTGTAAAGATATTTGAACTAAAATCGGCATTCAGATCTTTTTAAGGTATTTAAGCACTGTGTCAAATTTTATTGAAATCGGCTGACTATTATATATAGCTCCCATAGAACCGATATGTCAAAAAAAATGTTTTGCTTAAAAATTCTTCTGTTTTTGGATTTTTGTGAAGGAATCGGATTTTTTAGCAAGCTAGTGGTACAGGGTATCCCAAAGTCGTCTGCGCCCGACTTAATGTACGCAATTTTTTTAATGTGATTTTTAAACAGAAATAAATTTTTGAGCTTTAAAATATTTTAGAAAATTAATTAAATACATTTTTTTTTAATTTTTGTTTTTCGCTTTCAAATAAAATTTTTTTTTTAACATATATATAATTTTTTTTTTTTTATTTTCAAAATATTTTTTATAATTAGGCGAAATTAGTGAAACTCTATTTATTAATTAAATTATACTTAAATCATTTTGAATTCGTTTTGAAATATGAATTCTTTGTTACGCTTAAACATATAAATATGAAAAACATTCTACGGTCTTAAAAAATTTAAAAATCTATAACTGATGCAATTGCAGAAGTTGTCATACCAGCTAATTTTAATATTTTCTTAAATATTTGTTAATATTATTTTAAATATCGAGGGCACTATGCCAAAGACGTATTCTTGATTCAGATTAGCAAAGCATTTATAAATAAGCACTTCCCACATTTTACTGTTTTTTATTTTTATTATATATAAATAAAAAATCAATTTAAAATAATGTACAAAAGCAAGCACAGCATTGATAAAGCAATTTATGATGTAAGAAATATGAGAACTTTATAAATAAACTTTTATATAAACGACGTAGATAAATCGTTGCATAAAATTTTTATTGCTTAGGTATAAAATTACACAAAAGATATTATATTAGCAGACTTTCCCATTCCTCTATTTATGCGTTAATTAACCTTTCAGTCCTTATCTATTTCATCATTTATATTTAAGCTTGACCGCTAGATGGCGCAAGCAAGTTGTTTGATATTTACAAATATAAAATTATTAAAAAACTTCAAATGCGATATCCCTAGTTTTAGCTGATAACTTATTATTTAATCTTTGTAAATCTCTTAAATCTAATATCGGAGTCAATAAGCTCGACTTATTCGAAGTAAGCCCAAAAATAGCTTTTGGTTAGTGCTATTAACCATATTGGTGACATTTCATTTTATTTAAAGCCATCTCAGTTGAGTAAGACCAAGACATTCCCTGTTGGATGTCATTCAAGAGCTTACATGAAGCATGTATTTTTAACGTCTTTATATTTTGTTAACAGTTAACAGTCAGCAGTTGACATTTGGGCCTGGCCAAAATGAAGAATCTTCCTGCAATCATTTAGAGTATTTGTAGCATTCATTTGTTGAATTGTTTCTGGTTCTGTTTCGGTTTCAGTTGTTGTTTTTGTTGTCTGTGCCGCTTGATGATTTGCTGACTAAGACACACTTGCCGGCTAGCTGACAAAGAGACGGACGTGTAGACAGACGGACAGGACAGACAGTTGGACTACAAGGACCCCGGACACACCTACGCCGGGGCACTCTGTCTACGTCGACGTCTGCCTTCACTGAAGTTGATTAATGAACGTGTGTGCCGACAATGGTGACGATGGCGACGATGGCTTCAGCTATTGTATCGATTTATGGGCTGCGGTCTTATATAATGCGACACGGGGCCCATAGCTGCAAAAAGCGGCAACACTTATTCATACACACACACACTCACGCACACGTACACTCACACAGTTACAGAAATGGTTTGACCCAAGTTGAAATACGGCTCTAACGTACCACAATAAAGATAGAGTTAGCGACAATGTGGAAGATGCCATAACTAATCTTATTGTTGTTCACGGAACGTATGCGTAATATTTGCATATGAACTTTAAAGAGGGTCGTTTTTTAAGTGTTGCATTTTTTTTTAATTTTGAATTAACAAAAAAATATGCAAACTGTATGGATTTACTTATTTTAAACTTTCAAATAAATAGTTTTTTTTCAAAAATTTCATTATTGTTGTTTGTAAGACGTATGCGTAATATTTGCATATGAATCTTTATAGAGGGTTGCTTTTTCAGGCTTTTATTATTTGTAAATAAAATATACAAGAATACGATGAATACAAAAAATACAATGCAGATGTGTAAGAATTTTCGACACTTGTCAAGGACAAAATTTTGTCAGAATGATTTAATTAGTATTTGTTTACGTGACGTATGCGTAATATTTGCATAAACCTACAGGGTCCGGCACTCGAAGTGTAACCAAATTCAAACAGCTCGCGCAGCTGACGCACGGGCATCAGCTGTCTGTAAGTTAGCTAAATGACAGTTTGGAGTATTGTTTACAAGCGCACGAAACCATTTTGCCGTGAGTAAACGCGAAAAAAAAATCAGTAATGGATTTCAAACGTAATAGTGTAGTTGCATTATATTTAGCTGGAAAATCACAACCAGCGATTGTTCGTGACCTCGAACACCTTAAAGTAAATAAAGTTTTCGTTTATCGCACCATAACTCGTTACAATGATACTGGTAGCATCGCAAAACGTCATGGAGGTGGTCAGCAAAAGACTGCAACGTCACGTGAGATGGTTCAAAAAGTGAAGAAGCGACTTGAGCGAAATCCCCGACGAAGTGCCAATCAAATGGCGAAAGATCTGAAAATATCTGACCGTAGCATCCGTCGCATACTGAAAATTGATTTCAAGATCCAAAAGGCACATGATCTCACACCGAAGCAGCAACAAGTCAGACTTGAGAGAGCGAAGGAGTTGCTTCGCTTGGCCGAAAGCGGTCAATTGCCGAACATTGTGTTTTCTGACGAGAAAATTTTTACAATTGAGCAATTCGTAAACTCTCAAAACGATTGGGTTTACTTGAGGGACCGGTCATACGAGAATTTGAGTCATCGATTGGCCACCAGGAGGAAGCACCCGCCACAGATAATGGTTTGGGCCGCTGTAACCGCAGATGGGCGCTCTCAAATTGTTTTCATCGAGCCTGGCGTCAAGGTTAATGCGCAATATTATCGGGAAAGTATTCTGGAGGTTGCTTTGAAGCCGTAGGCAGACAAACATTTCGGTGGCAGACCATGGACGTTTCAACAGGACTCGGCACCGTCTCACAAAGCTCGAGTGAACCAAGAATGGCTAAAAAACAACGTTCCGAACTTCATAACGTCCACACAATGGCTCTCGAATTCACCAGACGCGAATCCGATGGATTATTCTTTTTGGGCCATTTTGGAGAGCAAGGACCGAACTAAAAGATACAACAGTCTCGAGGCGCTGAAAAAAGCCATTGTCCACGAGTGGGCCAAAATACCTGCAAGTCACATTCGGGCAGCTTGCGATTCATTTTTGGACCGTCTCAAGGCCATAGTGAAGGCAAAAGGTGGCCATATTGAGCGAAAGTAAATTGTTTCTAAATTTCGTATTATTTTTACACATTTTGTACCTTGAATTGAGTAAAGGTAATTTTCCAAAATGAATTTATGGCCTTTTTAATTCTTAACACTTCGAGTGCCGGACCCTGTATAAACCTTATTTAAAGTAATTTTTTTAAATCTTTAAATTTTAACAATAGCAAAACAGAAATGAATTTACAAGCCATACGGATTTGCTTATTTAAATATATACAAGACTAATGCGCAATATTTATGAATGAACTTTTTATAGGGTGTTTTTAAGGGCTTATTTTTAGTAGTTGTAAATCAAAATTAAACAAAATCTGTAATGAATTTTTTTATTTGAGCCTGCCAATTATAAAGCTTTTAAAACTTAAATATTTTTTCATGGACTCAATTTGAAGTTATACAAAATTTCCAAAAAATTTTCAAGATGCATGCTTTTTTTTTTTTTAATTTATTCATTTATTCATCCAAAATTCAATTTTTATACATAATTATATTTACAAGATTGTTATGAGTTTTATCAAAGATATTACAGCAAATTAAAATTTATTTATATTACAATAATAATTTTTTTACAATATAGTATAAATATTTTTAAAGGTAAAAAGGGAAAACTTTCATTTTTCTTCAGGCTATAAATATAATATATCTTTTAATTTTTAAAATTAAACAGCTTAGCTTGGTTTTTTTTTGAAAATAAAAATAAACAATCTTAATTAATATATTTGTACTTTTTAAATATAATCCGCACCCAAATCGTAATGAAAATTTCTGTTATTTTTTAGCCATTCTATTCATATGAAAATTTTCATTCATTCAAAAGAACGTTATTTTTTTTTTGCTAATATATATCTGGACAACATATTTATATTATTGCGTGATTACTTTTCTATTTTAAGATTTTATTGATTTGTTTACACCCAATGGTAGGTTTCAGTGGAAACTTGTATTTGATTAATTATTAATAAATAAAACTATAGGCTGTATTAAATTATAGGATAGCCAGGTTAATCAAATATGAAGCGACTCACGCATGAGCATTCTTTTAAGTATATTTGAAAAACAAACCAACAAAAAAGGTCACCCTATATATGGCTATCTGGTTGACAAAAGATGCTTGCATAAGTTAGACTCTCTAAAAATAAATAATAAAAATAAATGTTATGAACTTAACATGTGTAAGGGTTATGCTTATAGATTTTGAAGGGCCCAAGGGTTACAAGATAACCACCTTTTTATCGATATTTTTATACGTAAAGTATGACCGCTTTTTTAAGCCAGCTTCTTCTTCGTTGGCACATTCTTTTGGCCAAAATTCAATTCTTTCTGTATATATGAAAGTTAAAGTTAAAATTACAAGGTTGTTAACAAATTCATCATCGTCATCATCGTATGGCCATTACAACCCGCTCTCGGGTTACGGCCCACCTCAGCAGCTCTCACCAGGCGCCTCTGCTTTGCGCGCGCCTTCTCCAATTAGAAATACCTAGGGAGGATAGGTTCTCATCCACTTGATCTCTCCATCGGAGTCGTGATCCTTAAATCATTGTCCTTTTTCGTTTTGCGGTGGTCGTCAACATAAGGGGGGATTTTATCCGAGGCTTTGGTTGTGGTTTTCATGGGATTGTTGTTTAACGAGGCGGGTGCCAAACCCTGCGCTCAATCGTTTAACGTCCGGGTGACTCGCTGCACACATTAGCTCACTATTTAGCGAATGCTAAGATAGCTACCCAGGAGGCGCCACGAGGAGGCTGTGTGTCAACTTGCAATCATTTGAGAAAGAGATCGCTCTGGCAGTCGACAGGTTGACAGCAATCAGAAGCTTTGCTCTGAACAAATGAAAGCCAGGCCCACCCTTGTTTACAAATTCTTAATATTTAATCTTCAAAATCGGGGTGTTCGTACAGACTTATAAACGGACATGTTTTTAACAACTTCTCTTGTGAACCCTTAGATAGACCTCCTTAAGGGTCTACGATATCTCATTCTCTATGTTAATCACATTTTCGATTGACTTGAGCAAAATATATAATATATTTCAGCGACCAAGTCGCGAACTCAAGGCTTTGCCAAGGATCAACCGGATGGCTAGCAAAATAGGTGCCATATTGGAATTTCTAAACCACTTGATCAAAAAGTTCCCGGATTTTAAATACAAGATTATGAATCAAAATCGATTTTGTTCCCTTTACAGCATTCCCCATCGACTACTACGCTCTTATGCTAACGCCTGATGAAAAACATCTAATTGAGGAACTGAGAGCGCTACACGGTGATATTTCCAGGAACTTTTTGGTCAAGGTAGTATTCTTTTAGTAAGAAGAAACAAGTGATAGTTCCAGATCGCATTAAAAGATAATTTTCAATTGTTGAGAGTAAAATTTGAGAATATATAGATTAACTATACTGGAACAATTGTGCTTGATTATATATAGTTACCAAGATAAAAGTTGAAAGTGTTTGGAATAATGATGATGAAATTGTCACAATGTTTAGCCTTAAAGCTAAGATTGAGCGTATTTTATGTCTAATATCCACAAAATTGAGTGCTAATAATTTTTAAAAATTTTCGCTTGAAAAAATATTGTTTTCCGCCAATTTGAAGGTGCACGCAATTAATTGAGTAAACTCTCTTCGACTAAGCTGACCAACCTTTATCATTTACTAGAACCTTTGCGTCTGTAAGTCCAGGTTACCTAACTTTAATGCATCTATTTGGCTTTGTTTTTTAGGGTTATGTGTATTTTTTTTCCTTGCAACTTCCTTTTGCTCATAAAATTAACGTGCTGGTTGCAAGTGGCAACAAAAGAGAGCGGGAGAAAGAGAGAGAGTTTTGCGACTGCCTCAATTTACGACAAGGCTGAGATTTCAAGTTGTGCAAAACTTGCCGCAAAACTTCTCTTTGCTCTAGTTTGTTTTTCTTCTGCTTGTTGTTTTGCCTCGGAGTAAATGATAGCTGCAGCTTTGTGCTCAACAACAACAACAAGAATAACAACAACAACAACAACAACAACAAGCACATGCATGTCTAAGTCCCTCAGTCTGTCCAACCATCCATCCCCACGTCCTGCCAGCTGTCTGTCTCTCTGTTCGTTGTTGCCTCTTAATTGTGACACTGCCGGGGTTGACTAAACCCACCTCCCAGTGTAATGCGCAACCCCCTTGAAAATTTACTTTCAAGCCGCCACTGTACAGGGTAGGGTCACACTAAGCCCTATAATAGTCACAGTGGTTCACATGCTAGTTGTAAACAGCCCACTGCGTAAGACACTCCTCTGCCCACTTTGCCACACTGTTGCACCTCTCTCCCACACACACACACACACACACACACACACAGTTGGTTGCACTTGTGTTGGCAACTTAACGCTGAGGTTTCGCTTTAATAAGTTTAACAAGTTTCTTGGCATAATTTGCGGCTGTTTCTCTGGCTTGTTGGCCAGCGTAGAAATGTTGTTACGTATACGTAACTGCAAGCCGTAGAGGAGTCGCCTTGCGACGGTGCTTGTGTCCTGCCAGCAGCATTGTTTCAAACCTAGAAACCCCCTCCTACACTCAGTTTAAGCCCAGTCCGAGCCACTTTGAAATGTGATGCTTGCCGTGTCTGTCTGTCTGTCTGCGTCCAGCACTCAGTGCCACAACGCTTCTAATTTTAGTGTCCGCGCTTCAAGCGACACAGCAGAAGAAATTCCATGCCGCAACATACTTTTGTTCTTATCAAGCAAGCAGCGCCTTTGAAGTTGCCGCCGCATTGCGCCACCTTTGTCTGTGCGTCTGACTCCGCGCCGCCTACTGCGCTCTCATCTATGCCACGTTTTCAGCGCCTTGACACTTTTTGCCCTTTGTAGCATAAAATTTCTTTGTGTTTGCAGTCTGAGCCTTGAGCCAGCCAGCCAGCCAGTCGCCTCCAACATTCGCTTATCTACTTTTGCGCCATCATAATTCAATTAAAATGGCGCACAACTTTAAAAACTTTAAAGCCCCGGTCTCAACTGTACCAAAATTTATGACCAGCGACAGACACAACACAGCGGAGCGTGGACTGCGCGACGTACAGTCCCGGGCCATTAGATTGCGTATACGCCACATGGGCAGCAACAAGGTGCGCCATAATGTTTGGGAGCTTTATAATTCGTGGAAGCGTGGGGAATGATGATGATAATGAAGACAATGCTTAGGCTGTGCCTGCAAAACGGCTGGTTGCAAATTTACATGCAAACAATGACGTGCATAAACAAGTGATGAGGGCTGTGGCATATAAATAACAATGACTATGGTATACGCTGCAACAAAAGTTTGTAGAGCTATGGGCAACTTGCTGCAGTACATCTCGATTAGCCGTGTTGCCTATGGACTCGTTTTTGTCATAAAGAGAGATAGGGTATCCTACCATATCAAGCGCTGCATAGAGTGTCTGTAATGATGCTTAAGATGATTATGATGTTGTTGATGCTGTTGATGCAAATGATAACGATGCTGATGGCGGCTGTTACTATCTGCGATGTGGTCACGCCTGGACACGTTGAGTTGTTGCCTCACCAGCTGCGCATTGCCTTTTAGCTAGACTGCAGCCGCGGGTTTGCAGCATTATTAACAGCATGCTACATGAGTCAGTCTTTGTGTGGATGGCTGTGTGCATCTATTCACATTTGGTCACCAACAATATGCTGCTTATCAACAGTTGTGCAGCTTCATCATCCGCATCCTCATCCTCACCATCATCATCCTGCTGCTGACAAATGGCAACCCCATGAAGCCATAAAGATATTGGCTGTTGCCCAAGTAACCATTGTTCATGCTAAGGATGATATTTCGTGTGAAACGTATTTGACATTTAAGAGAAGAAAAAAAAAAGGGACTCGTAAGCGCCTTCAAAAACCAGCACGCTTCACAAATGGGCCTAAAATCTCGACATGAAATTCAATCAAAGGTAGAAGGAAGCTATGTGCCGAAAAATCCTCAATGCATGGCAAAAATTTAAATATGCGCGTTGCATACTTTTAGGGGCATGCAAACAATGCGTTGCCATGGGCATGGATCGTGGGACACGGTACGTGGGATGTGGCCGGGATGTGTCATACACGTTTGGTGGCAGCTGAGCTGCGGTGAGGTGAGGTGCGCGGTGTGTTGAGCTGTACTATGTAAAACGCAATGTTTTTGGCATTAAAAGTTGCCCACAAGGCTCTCTTCTCTACTGTTTGTTGTTTATTGCCCATTTTTGTTGTTGCTATTTTCAAATCAATTGCCAAACAAAACAACAAAAGCGCAAACACAAACCTGTGTGAGTGTGTGTGACCGTGTGTATCTATGTGAGTTGTGCTTTGGCTGCATTTACTTGGTGCAGTAACATAAATTACCGCAGGCCCAACCAAATACACCACACACACATACAGACATACATACACAACGTTGTGGCATAATAAACGGGCCACACTCAAGCTGCCTCAAAATGGGAGCAGTCGACGCCGCTGCACAGTGGAACAATTGGCGTCAATTAAATTCAATTTTAAAATGTAAATTGCACGCGGTAAAATTGTTTTTTGTAATCGATTAATCATAAGTGACAGTGGTTATCGGCAGTTTTTATTTTTGTTTTGCTCTCTAAATTCACACAGCGGTTATGCTGCTACATACAACGTACAGTAAGCAGAGTATTTAGTCGTACAGCACTAAGTGTAGGTAGATTGGTTGAGGTGCCAGTTGATACTTAGCGTCCCAACCTACTTAGGACAAAAATAAACCCATTGTAATACAGATAATAGGAGTAAGTGATAAAGATATTAAGTAGACAGGCAGAATTAGCGGAATAGGAAAAGTGGGATATGCAGGGGCATGCTTTACATGGGACTCGAACTGACAACCACTGGGGTGATAGTCTAACATAGCGATCAGGTATCAAAACAAAATATCTCTCTTATCTATCTCAATACTGGAATGCAGGGTAGGATTGAATTTCTGTAGCTGAATCGTAGCGATGGAGGATGGCCGGAACACCCAAGCGTGTTAGTGGAGAGCTTTCCGAAGAAAACAACATTTTTTCTAGTCGCCTGAGGGCAGGAATAGATGTGCTTACTGCGTTTCGTTTCCGTGCACCTCTGTGAAGAAGTCTCTTCGAGGTCCAAGGTTGAAAAAAATTTCTAGAGTAGCTACGTCATTAAATTCTGTTTTAAGCTAGGGAGAACCAAGACGGAGACGCTCAGAAAAATTATGGATGCCTATGCAGGAACCGCTCAACAGTATTTGATTGCCATTAGGTATTCTGACAGGGACGGAAGCTCATCTAACAAGACCAAGCAGCCCTTCAACTTCAAGGATGAAAGTGTGTACAAAGTTAAGCCACTCCTAGAGTCTGATTAAAAACTACCAAAGGATTGGCTCTATGCTCGACTAGGAAAAAAGGACGACAGTATAAGTAGAAAATTTGTACAAAAAGGTGAACGCCAAGATTGTGCCAAGAGTACGTAGCTGTGAACATAAAGCAGAGGGATGCCATGTTCAACGCTCCCTCTGTGGTTAAGATCCGGCAACGCTGGACTTCTTAAGCTTTCCTCGACTCAAGCGGGAACTCAAGGAAAGCCCTTAGAGCTTCGTAAAAGATGCTCAAATAGCATAGAGGTTTTAACTAAATCGGTGAAAAAAGAGCAGCGTTATCAAGGCAGAAGTCGATATGTAAAAAAAAAAAGGTTTTTCTTTATAAATATTCGCGTGGAGTTGAATGCGTCCCATCGGGCGCGTCTCTAGGTGGTGGATAGGGGAATGCTCGGCACTATGCAGGATAAGAGGGATATTAAATACCACTCACAAACCAAAACAGGCAGAACATCTGCTTGGAGGTGCATACAGAGCTTCTAACCAAGCACCTTATTGCCATTTATCTCCTCGAGTAAATCCTCATTATAAATTTCGGATATGTTCAATCATTACTCGCATATTATTTGGTGCTTTCTTGTTCATTTTTTATTCTATTCAAATGCAATTGGAATATAATTCAAAGGCCTAATAGTTCCTAAGCAAACTACAATCAATATAAGTAGTCTTTATTTTGCTAATATTTCGAATCAACTCCAAGTGCTGCGGCACTAGCATTCCAAGTGCTTGCCAAAATATCTGGCACGTTTTAGTCCATTCCTCAAGGACCAGTTCTCATTTAAACGCATCATTGGCTCATTACGAAATAAGGATTCCTTGTGCACGACCATCATACCCATTTTCATCACATGGCTTACCGGCCAATCGATATCAAAATTTATGCCTTACAAGCTATTGTTAACCAAAATTAGAGCCTTATAACAATAGCTGCTTATCAATGCAGTTTGTTTATTTATTTTATTTAATTATAAAGTAGAATTGAATTCTAAACTGTAAAGGCTTGTAAGCTGGAGCAACGTAGGCCTTCAGGCTCCAACTTGTTGATAATCTTGACAAGATTTCTGCTCATGAATGCCCAAGGCAAGCAACTTAAAGCCTTACTTCACTAACTGGCTTTCAACTTGTTGAGTTATTAATTCATTTCTACTAAATTGATAATTTCTTCCACTGTGCAGACAGCTGCAGCGACGAGTCGCATTGGCCGCCATTTTGCTGGCGCTGTCGCCATTTTGAGCGCCATTTTAGCCGGTGTGCAATGGCATTCTAACGTTTGTGGCTTACAAATTATTTACTTAATTGCCAACGAAATGTGTCTAATGAGCCAAACTGAAATGGAATACGTGATTTTAAAGAGCCTTTTCGCCAACCCCGAAACTACGTAAGCCCTTCAACAATGCGACAAATATATGTGTGTGTGCCGCTGTAATGGTATGTGTACACTGAGCGAAATTATCAATCAACGTTAGGTTCAAAATATGACAGAAATCTGTGCAACACTGAACTAAATTTCACTTGAAATATTTTTAAAAATTCCATTATAATAGACTTCTAATGTACTCCAAAAAAGCAGCTGACTCATTTTTGTATTGCTTTGTTGCTCTTGACTTAAAAGGGTCTAAAGGTAAAGTAAAAATGGCAAAGGTTTGTGGAATTTTTGTAAGCACCATGATCCAGCAAATAGAAGGTTTGGCAATGCGCTTCAATGTTTGTATCGTAGTTTCATGAATCATTTTTTATTTCATGAAGTTTGATCCAAATTTGTCTACTATTTTATATAGCTATCATACAAAAGTTGAGCCCATTTTCCTAACATCTACATCATCGCTAACGAAGGAAACTTAATTTTGAAATTAGGTGCACGGGAGAGAGTTAATGGTCAACGATTAATATTGAAAGCATTTAATACTTTTTAATTATATATATTTTTAAATTGTTTGTTTTTCGGTTACAAACAAAAAAATGAACAGTATACGAAAACTATTAATGAAGGTGTTTCAGGTACCAAGACAATATAAGAATGTAGAATGTGGAATACGAGGTGTGTTCAAAAAGTATCGCGAATTTTGAATTTTCGCGGGTTACGTACGAGGGTGGGTTGATAAGTTTCCGGCCTGACCAAGAAAAACAACGTTTTAACAATTTTTTTTTTTATTTCTCAACATAATCTCCTCCAAGGCTGATACATTTCTCATAGCGGTGTTCTAGTCTAGTATTGCCATCTCTATAGACTGATTCGTCAAGCTCCTCAAAATACCCATTTACAGCTTCGATTTCTTCTTCATTGTCCGCAAATCTCTTACCGCCAAGCCATTTTTTGAGGTTAGAAAACAGATAATAGTCACTCGGGGCTAGGTCTGGAGAGTAGGGAGGGTGCGGCATCAATTCAAACTTCAGATCGTTGATTTTAGCCATCGCAATGATTGACTTGTGCGCTGGTGCGTTATCGTGATGAAACAAGATTCTTTTCTTCGCCAGATGAGGTCGTTTAATTTTCACCTCGTGGCTCAAACGTTGCAATAAGTCTGCGTAGTATTGACCAGTGATAGTTTTACCCTTTTCAAGGTAATCAATGTATATAATACCTCTTGCATCCCAAAAAACAGTAGCCATAACCTTGTTCGCTGAAAAAATTGTTTTTACCCTCTTTGGAGTTGGTTCCCCTGGTCCAATCCACTGTTTAGACTGTTCTTTGGTTTCAGAAGTGTAGTGGTGAACCCAAGTTTCGTCAACGGTTATGAATCGACGCAAAAATTCGCTTGGATTACGCTTATACAACGTCAAATTGGCGGTAGAAATGTTTTTTCGAATCAATTTTTGGTCGACTGTTAGCAAACGCGGCACACATCTTGCGCAGAGCTTTTCCATATGCAAATGTTGGTGCAAAATATTTTGCACACGTTCATATGACATCTTACAGGTCTCAGCTATCTCACGCACTTTTAATCCGCGGTCTTCCAGCACTATTTGATGGATTTTTTCGATCATATCTGGAGTAATGATCTCAACAGGACGTCCTGAGCGAGGCTCATCAGAAGTGCTCACACGACCTTTTTTAAATTCGGAAACCCACTGCTTAATGGTTGAATATGATGGGGAGGATGTCCCCAGTGTTGAGTCCATCTCTTTTTTAATTTCCTTCGGCTTTAACCCTTTCAAATATAAGTATTTGATGATAGCACGATTTTCCAGCTTTTCCATTTTCAAGAAAAACACAGAGGCGTCTTGTTCAGTGTGCTCTCAAATCTAAAGTAACATGGCGATCGAGCTGAAACTATAGCTACAAGCTACCTAAGGATGGTACTATAGAACGGCACCTCAAGTTAGGCCTAGTGGCGCCATCTCTTGGTCAGGCCGGAATCTTATCAATCCACCCTCGTATATTCAAATTTTGATTTTTTTGTGGCTTTATGTTGGTTCTTATGTCTCTCACTTATGCCGACAAGCTGTACCATTTTGAATGTTCACTTAATTGTTGACAGCTACTTTGCTTGCACGTGTTTTGGCTCGTCTTCGATTTTTATCTATTCAAAAAAATGGATTAAAGAACCAGTATTAAATTTTGTGTGAAAAACGAAATTAACTGCACGGATGCATTCCGAATGTTGACTGTGGCATACGGAGAAGCTACCTTGAACCGAAGCAACGTTTAACGGTGGTACAAAATGTTCTCAGAAGGCCGAGAAGATGTGAACGACGAAGAGCGTGCCGGATGCCCGAGCACTTCAACAACAGACGAAAAAATTGATGAAGTGGAGAAAATGGTATTTGCCGATCGTCGAATCACCATTAGAGAAGTTGCTGAGGACCTAGACATATCGATTGGCTCGTGCCATTCGATTTTTATGAATGATTTGGGCATGAGACGGGTCGCCGCGAAATTCGTACCAAAATTGCTCAATTTTCACCAAAAACAGCATCGCATGAATATACCTAATGAGATGTTGGACTCTGTCTGCGACTACCCAAATTTGCTCCTGAGGGTCATAGCTGGTGACGAATCGTGGGTTTATGGTTATGACGTGGAAACCAAAGCTCATTTATCTCAAAGGAAGCTGCCGCACGAACGATCGTATGTGAAAGTTTTGCTTACAGTTTTCTTCGATTGCAGGGGCGTGGTGCATTATGAGTTCTTGCCACAGGGTAGAACGGTCAATGAGGAATATTACCTGCAAGTTATGCGCAATTTGCGCGAAGCAATCCGCCAGAAACGCCCGGATTTGTGGAAGAACAAAAATTGGCTTTTGCACCACGATAACGCCCCTGCTCACACATCGTTGCTCGTGCGCGACTTTTTGGCGAAAAACAAACACTTATGATGCCACAGCCACCGTATTCTCCAGATCTGGCCCCCTGTGACTTTTTCTTGTTCCCTAAACTGAAGAGGCGCATGAAAGAACGACGCTACGCTACGATTGACGAGATAAAGAAGGCGTCGAAGCAGGAGCTGAATAAGATAAAAAAAAATAAAGATTTTTTGAAGTGCTTGTTAAATCTCATGGGGATTATTTCGAAGGGGATAAAATAGATATTCATGAGTAAATAAATAATTTTTGAAAAAACACAAAATTCGCGATACTTTTTGAACACACCTCGTATAAAATGTTCAATGAAAAAATGTTGAATGTGGACAGAATGAATTCACCTTTAATTTTAAATTATTATTTTTTTCATTTTTAATAAATATTAATTTTCGTAATTTCTAGTTATTACTATTACTCGAAAGATATTAAGAGCATTTTCAAAAGTATAATTATGTTGCCGTCTGGTAAACAGGTCATTAGATCTAAAATGTTGAAATTAACAAAAGTAAGAAATACATTTTTTAAGAAATTGGGATAAAAGCAAATAAGTCAAGTAAATGAAGAATTTCAAAAGAAAAACAAACTTAACAAATGAAACTTTCAGTGATCGTTATGGACCTAGTTTTAAGCCTAAGATCGACATTTCGTAGTTGTGGGTAGGAGGTGTGGCACCGACCCCTTACATGGTTTTTGAATGATATCTTTATTTCTACAAAATTATAATCTTGACTTAAACGTTAGGATTGTTGCTAATAAAATTATCCATGAAACAAATAAAGATTGTAAGTTTGTTTGTTCAATGATTGTTGAAAATAAAAAGTTGGAAATAGTGTTTGGTGTTTTTAAAATATAAGCAAACATCTCAATTTTGTTTGTAAAATTTTACCTACATATTTATACCCGGTACCGTATAATACCAAGGGTATATTAAGTTTGTGCAAGCCGAAAATGTATGTAACATATAGAAGGAGACGTCGGAGACACCCCAAAGTTATCTAAAATATGATCAGGGTGAAAAGAGAAGTCGATATACCCATGTCCGTCTGTCCGTCCGTCCGTCCGTCCGTCTGTCCGTCCGTGTGAACGCCTAGATCTCAGAGATGGTAAGAGCTAGAGTTACCAAACTTTCACATTAGATCCCATATTATTCCATAAGAGGCAAGTTTATTTTATTTTTTTGATATCGGGGATAAATTATATAGCTCCCATGGGGGTGTTTGAGACGACCTCGACAAAAAAAAAGCGTTTTAGATTAATAATTCGTTTGTTTATGAAGATATCGTAACCAAAATTGGTATTCAAAAGTTTTTTATAGTTCCCAAACACTGTACCAAATTTGATCGAAATCGGTTGAATATATCATATAGATCCCATAGGACCGATCGGCCAAAATAACTTTTTTAAAGAAAAATTCGCTATATTTCGTTTTTTAATAAAGATATCGTAACCAGTTTTAGCGTTTGGAAATTTTTTAGACCACTTAAGCAATGTGCCAAATTTGCACAAAATCGGTTGACTATATCATATAGCTCCCATAGATCCGATCTTCCTAAAAATCGATTTTTTAACAAAATTTGTTGTGTTTCGTTTGTTTGTAAAGATATTGGGACCAAATTTGACATTCGTGAGTATTTTATAGTCCCTAAGCACTGTACTAAATTTAATCTAAATCGTTTGACTAGATCATATAGCTCCCATACTACCAATCGGTCCAAAAACACGTTTTTTCTACAAAATTCGATGTGTTTTGTTTGTTTGTAAAGATATTTGAAATAAATTTGGCATTCATATCTTTTTTAAGGTATTTAAGCACTGTGTCAAATTTTATTGAAATCGGCTGACTATATCATATAGCTCCCATAGGAACGATCGGTCAAAAAAAATTTTTGCTTAAAAATTCTTCTGTTTTTGGTTTTTTGTGAAGAAATCGAACTTTATTACAAGCTAGTGGTACAGGGTATCCTAAAGTCGTCCGCGCCCGACTTTACGTCCGCCATTTTTTTTTAAAGTAATTAAAATTATTTACAAAATGAATGCAAATTAGCTTACTTATTTGTTCCATTTCTCGAAAAATATTAATCGTAAAAAAGAGTTGAAGGAGAAATACAATTTTGCTATAAAAACAATAAAATTTTTAAACGAAAATTGAAATTAAATACATGAAAAAAAAATATAAAATATAAATATAATATTAATACCGAAGAACAATGCAAATTGCCTAATTGTTCTTGTAACATCGTGCGTATACGCAATATTGTAAACCATATGTAAAAGAAATTTATTAAACAATCAAAAATAAATTGTTTGGGAATTGATATTTTATGTTCATTGTAATCGATAGCTTGCCAGGCCAATTACAATTTTTATTTTTTTGTTTTTCAAGTGCACTTGTAACATTTACCTATAAAGAAAGAGATTGGAAGAAAAATATTAATATAAATATAATAGATTATTAGTCTTTCTAAAATGTAAATTTTAAAATAAATAAAAAATATACATATAGATATTTAGGAAATTTTAAAAACCCAACAAAACCAAAAGTTCTGTTGCTTATGAAAAACTTGCCATACCAAGCAGGCAAATTATAATTCAATTATCCTTTTTTTCGGGACAAACTGAATGCAGTGCTTTTTCCCCGAATGTTTCACATTTTCCCCATTTCAAGTGTTGTTGTTGTTGGTGTTGGTGTAAAATGTCAGTTGCTTTGGCTATGCCGCTGGACATTGGGACCATTGTCTAGCTGGCTTTATTTATCACTTGGACAGCGGACCAGCTGTTAACCCACAAAATGCAACTTAACCCTCTAGCCGCAGCATTTTCACTATTTTATGGACATAACTCGTTTGGGCTATTAATGCCTCCAGCTGCTTTTACTGTTTGCTCGCATATTTATTTATTCACACATTTTCTCATTCACTTGTGTATAGTCATTCATTCATTCGTTCATTCGCGTATTTACTCATTCGCTCATTGATTCATTCGTTCACTTATTCATTCCATGGTGGCTGTTGCTGCTTGTTGCCGGCATTTTGTTTTTGGTCAACTGAAAATAATTTCCGGTGCACAGGAACAACAGACAATGGAGGACACCAATGGTGCCAGCAACGACAATAACAACAAGCACGAGGATGAGGACGAGGATATGGACGTGGACGAGGACGAGGACGTCGACGTTGAAATTGGCGTGTTTGCATATGTCGCCTGGCGGGGGGCGTGGCGGGCATTGAACATTAGCTAAAACTCAAGTGAGCCGCAACGAATTGAAACGAATCGAATTTCTCGTATTATATCCCAGCACACACACATAGATACTACACACACACACACACACGACACAGACGCTGTGCTGCTTTGCTACTTTCATTTGGCGCTCTGGCGGCCATTGTTGAGCCGCTGGCCTGTGTGTGTGTGTGTTTGTGCAGGGACTTGATCAGTGTGAGAGCAATGAGGGGGGATGTGTCGGGATGGCGGAAAGCAAAGTAGCGGCCTGAGCAGGGGCATTCAGCATTTTGCGGCGTGTTTGTGCAGTGACAGCAACAGCGACAAAGTTGATTTATCAGTTTGGTGGCCATTAATCATCACAGCGACAAGTTGGACAGCAAACGACCAGCTGGGGTCAACATTGTTGGTGCTAGCCGACGGCTCATGGGTACTTCAGGTCCTACCCACCCATCCTCTTCCCATGCATCACTTCAGCGCCAGAGCTGGCCTTTTTGTTCCGCCCGCCGGACGCACCTCCTCTGGTTGTATGCTGCCCCAAGGCTTGTTGGTAGCTGGCACCTAACAGACAACAATGTCGCTTACGCTTCAGCGCGTTGCCATGTTCTTTATTGTTGTTTTGTGCTAGATAAAATAAAACAATACCAACAACACAACACAACAAACAACAACAAAATATTAGCCAGCTAGTCTAATAACCCAACCAAAGCACAAAACCAACAACAGCAATAAGAATGAGCTAGAAGGAGCAGCAGGAGCAGCACTTATACCACGAGTGGCTTATGGTGCAGGTGCTGGAGCATTGGCTGTTATGTAGACCATTAGATATGCATTATGATTTGGGCGGCCATATATAGTATATATATATATTAATCGATAGGGTAGCAAATACTGGAGCACAAGTTGTGGCTAATAGAATTTCTTAAGTTCCTGATCCATAGGTTCAAGAGTATTGAAGATTTTAGCAATGTCCAAAGAGCGGCTTAAATTAAAGCAACTTCTCAGAACAAGGTTAGTAGTTTAAGATTTCGGAGACAGATAACAGCTGGAGCTTTGTTCTTTGAACTAAAGCACACATACCAGCAGCTTACCTGAAAGCAAGACTAGGAACTTTTGACATAGCCCATCAGGTTAGAAAATCTAAAGTATCTGACTAACTAGATGGATCTTTTTGCACGATTAGGCCCATCGTATCAATCCGCAATTCAGAAGGTCCAGATTGAGATGAAGACTCTGGAAATAACAAAGTCCATTCTTCTGCTATCCTCGACTAGACCCCAGGATCAGCTCAAACTTCTGCCACAAGAAGCTCTCTTCTTCCTGACATTGCTGTAGAATGCGTCATGTCATCTGGGCAAAGTAATTGTTGACATACTCTAGATTTTTGAAAATTCCCCACTGAGTCGCATTCTTTGAACCCTAGCTTCCAATATATATTTATATTTTTCTTTAACTCGTATATTTGGAGTATAGGGCGTCTGACGATGCGGCAGCGAGAAATGTTTCAGATATGTAGTTTGCTAGCCCCTCTTGATTCCTACTTATCCAGCACAGTGCCTATCCACCATCCGTCCGATAGAAGACAGACAACTCCATACACATGCCAGCTGTCAAGAAAAGCCTTAATATGGTTTTCAACTAGCTCAAAGAGGTTTCTGTGGGTGACTTGTTATACAATTAAAGGTTCCCAGACAAAGAGTATCTGGTAGCACATTGACACATACCATAATTCCAAACATAGCCCGAACGTAAACTCCCAAGATTTCGTAAGTGTTTCCAATTTTCGTTTTGATAGATCTTTCAAGGTGATTAGCTGTCTTTAAGCTGAAAAATCTTTGTAGAATATAACTTGAAGCATTTATGAATCATTTATAACAGCTTATCTCAATCTGTCCGGATTGCCTTATGCCTACTACACGAGTGAACTGCAGATACGCAAGCACGTTAATATCGAGTACTCTGAATGGAGTGATGCGCTTATATATAACTTACGTATAGACCGGGAGTGTCCCAGGCGTCCACCAAGATTAAGGAGTTGTACAAAGATGGTAAAGCCGAGTAAGTATATAAGTTATATACAAGTACAACTATGCTGACCGCACCCCAGAACTTACCCTCTCCCTGCTGATGAACAACACAAACAGTCAAGTCGATGTAGTCATAAACGTCTAAAATGTCTAAAAGGATCTCATGGATGCGCGCTATCTAACGATTTATGTTGCCAATGTATATCTAGAACCATCTTGATTAAAATATATTAGTTCATCTTACTTTGGACATTCCAAGCTAAAGGGTATATTAAATTATTGCCTTGGGAACCCCCCAAAGCTGCCTGAGTAGAATCAGGACGACCCATGTTCGTCTGCGTGTCTGTTCTAGATCTAGGAAACGGTAAGAGCCAGCGAAACCAAAACTTTAAGATGAGAGGCCTTATGATTATATAGGAGATAAGCTTATTTATTTTTTTTTTTGTATGGGGACTATATTACTTAGCTCCCAAAGTGGTGTTTCGGAGGACCTTGGATGGATAATTCGTTTGTTTAGAAAGAAATCATAACCACATCTAACTTTCGGACGGCTTTAGCACCTTATCGTATTAAGGGTATATTAAGTTTATGCAAGCCAAAAATGTATGTGACACATAGAAGGAGTCATCGGAGACCCCTCAAAGTTATGTAAGGTATGATCAAGATGACTAGAGAAGTCGATATACCCATATCCGTCCGTCTATCCGTCCGTATGAATGCATTGATCTCAGAGATGGTAAGAGCTAGAGCAACAAAACCTTCAGATTAGATCCCTTATTATTCCATAGGAGGCAAGTTTATCGTTAGCAAGGCGGTCCAATGCAGGTGATCGATGAAATTGTTTCTAGGAGTCTAGAAGTTAACGCTTCTACAGCCATTAAGCACAGGAGAACAATGCGTATTGATGTTGGCAGATGAAATTGGTACAACTTCATAGCCAGATAATAATTTCGAGTCTGAAGTACTTGCTTCGTTAGCAAGGCTGTCCAATGCAGGTGATCGATGAAATTGTTTCTAGGAGTCTAGAAGTTAACGCTTCTACAGCCATTAAGCACAGGAGAACAATGCGTATTGATGTTGGCAGATGAAATTGGTACAACTTCATAGCCAGATAATAATTTCGAGTCTGAAGTACTTGCTTCGTTAGCAAGGCTGTCCAATGCAGGTGATCGATGAAATTGTTTCTAGGAGTCTAGAAGTTAATGCTTCTACAGCCATTAAGCACAGGAGAACAATGCGTATTAATGTTGGCAGATGAAATTGGTACAACTTCATAGCCAGATAATAATTTCGAATCTGAAGTACTTGCATCGTTAGCAAGGCTATCCAATGCAGGTGATCGATGAAATCGTTTCTAGGAGTCTAGAAGTTAACGCTTCTACAGCCATTAAGCACAGGAGAACAATGCGTATTGATGTTGGCAGATGAAAACAACAATCAATTTGATGCGATTGGGTTTGATAGTACAGTTCGAGGAAGGCGTTGAAAGGGTATCGATTAATACAACAACAAATGAGGAAAGTGACGAGTCAGATGATACCTTAATGACCTTAAAAAACTAGATCTACAATCAATTGTTATGGAAAACTTTTATATAAATACCATATTTTACACAGCAAATCATAAGAATGTAACGACCATAATCAGAAACAAACAAAAACTATAATACCAAAGTTGCAAATTAATCAATGTCCAAATAGTGAATTACTTGTACCCAACATTGTTTAAAGCAGCTGTGAATTGTAAACGCATTTTGTTTGAAATTCAATTTTGCCTATACACGGCAGAAAAATCACCGAACTCTGTTTCTATTTCACACAGCTTTGGGGCTTTAGTTGGCCAAAGCCCATATATTGAGTCGGTAAAATACTTCTTTTTTTTTGGCGCCATGCATAATAAGAACTTAAATCTGTAACGATAAGAACCAAAAATTTACACAGATCGCCCCGCTGTTATGCTACCATCTGTTAAACACTGCGAATCGAGGATTTGCAAAGATCTGGATTCCATAAGCAAGAAAAAGTATGCAAATATGTACGACGAAAGACCCAGCATTAAGTTCACGAAAACAGTTGCTATTGTTATCCAATGTCTAATGCCCATTGGACTGTGGGTGATGATGTCGATGTAGGTGACGACGACGAAGACGTTAACAGAGAGTTGAAGCTCTGTCCAAGTCGGTGAGAAAGCAACTAATACGAATCTGAGCTTCTTATTGCTCTACGACGTCTAGTTTACGAGTTATGGCCATTTGAAGTTGGAAAAGTAAATCTTTTAGCATTGGGCATGTCTCTAAAAGTTGACCATTAACGCTGCACACTCTGACATGCGACTTCTTCCTAGAGGAACCCCTGAATGGTAATCTTTTGATTATCTATACGTATAGAGTAATAAATAAAAATTAAAAATCTTTCTGACTTGAAGATTGACCTTGGTCAACTAGTCAATCTCGCTAACGAGGCAAGAGCAACAAGGTGGCTCTTCAGAGCTTAATTGCAAAATAAGGAGCCGATGTGCAAAATCCTAACCAGCTCTCTTATAGATGAATAATTTGTAATTCTGCTGGAAAAATATTTTAATTCATCAGAGTTTTCGTCTTTTAAATTGTGAGTTGAAAATTCTTGCCGAAACAGAATATTCATTTCTTATTTTAGCTTCATTTAAAATTCGATATATCGATACTATCGATGTTTTTAAGATAATAACTATGAGGCTTGAATTTGCTGTGTGAATTGTAAGCCAAATATTCACGCCGGAACAGAATTTGAATTTTTTATGTTATTTAAAAGAAAAAAAGTTTCGAATATCGTATCAGTATGTGCCCAAGAAACATCGATATTTTCCATGCTTTTAAATGCTGCAAAATACGATGCATCGATATATCTAAGCTTATATTTCCATTATTTATATTATCTTAAGGCATACTCTGGTATATCGTAACATCTATATTTTATACCATCTTAATTTAAACTTCAATATATCGATACATCAATTTATTACAGCGAAAAGCATTGAAAAAGTATCTGTTTTTCAGCATATAAGTATTTAAATTCCTATTTAGTATAAACTTCGATAAGTCGATAGATTGATGTTTTCGACGCTTTTAACTGGAAAACATGGACGTTTTTCCAGTGAAGTTTAAATATGACAAACATCCATACATCGCACTGGTATATAGAATAGCTTTCAATCCACACCTTGTAAAGATGAAAACCTTCCACGTTCAAAACTCAGAGGCGACTCCTTGCTGCTAAGTGATACTAAACATCCGTAGTGGAGTATATAAAGAATCTTTTCTGTTCCACTGTGTTCCCCAAACATCTAGGCCACCATGATGGCAATGCCAAAAAAAAAAAAATGGCGTACATAAAGTCGGGCGCGGACGACTTTGGGGTACCCTGTACCACTAGCTTGCAATAAAATCCGGTTCCTTCATAAAAAACCAAAAACAGAAGAATTTTAAAGCAAACATTTTTACAACATTATTAACCGATCATTCCTATGGGAGCTGTATGATATAGTCAATCGATTTAAAAAAAATTTGATTCAGTGCTTAAACACCTTAAAAAAGATCTGAATGCCGAATTTAGTTCAAATATCTTTACAAACAAACGAAACACATCGAATTTTGTACAAAAAACGTTTTTTTGTACCTGATTGGTCCTATGGGAGCTATATGATCTAGTTAACCGATGTGAATTAAATTTAGTACAGTGCTTAGGAACTATAAAACACTCACCAATATCAAATTTGGTCCCAATATCTCAACAAACAAACGAAACACAACAAATTTTGTTAATAAATCGAATTTTTGGAAGATCGGATCTATGGGAGCTATATGATATAGTCAACCGATTTTGTTCATATTTGGCACATTGCTTAAGTGCTCTAAAAAATTTCCAAACGCCTAATCTAGTTACGATATCTTTATTAAAAAACAAAATATAGCGAATTTTGATTAAAAAAAGTTATTTTGGCCGATGGGTCTTATGGGAGCTACATGATATAGTCAACCGATTTTGATGTAATTTGGTACAGTACTTGGGAACCATAAACCTTTAAATACTAAATTTGGTTATGAAATCTTCATGAACAAACGAATTATCCATCTAAAACCTTTTTTTTTGTCGAGGTCGTCTCAAACACCCCTATGGGAGCTATATAATTTATCCCCGATATCAAAAAAATAAAATAAACTTGACTCCTATGGAATAATATGGGGTCTAATGAAAGTTTGGTTACTCTAGCTCTTACCATCTCTGAGATCTAGGCGTTCAAACGGACAGACCGACAGACGGACACGGGTATATCGATTTCTCTAGTCCCCCTGATCATATTTTAGGTAACTTTGGGGTGTCTCCGACGACTCCTTCTATATGTTACATACATTTTCGGCTTGAAATAACTTAATATACCCTTTGTACCATACGGTATAGGTTATAAACATCCCTGAGGAATAATTCAAGTTTTAGATCTTAACTTTGTTTTCAGATTTTTGTGCAGAAAAAGTTTCAAATCCGTTTCAAAGCTGGAATTTAGCAGGCATTGTTTTTGTCGGACGTACCAGTAAAACAAATCTTAAAGTATTTCAACAATTGCAGCAACTAAACTTGGTATTGGAATTTATGCTCTTAATCGCAATGTTAGCAATTCAAATCTGAAATATAATCATTTGGGTGCTTGGTAAAAATTGTTGGCACACTGAATTTCAATAAACGACAAATGGCAGGCGGATGGTGATTGGGTATGGTAGTTATTGTAAATTCAAGTCGAGCCAAAAAGTTGGCCCAGACTGTTAAGGAAAACGCTTTGGCGATTTATCAGAGCAACGCAGGTGACACGCTGCAGCAGCAGTAGAAAATTGCTTGCCATATTTTGCCAAAGTCATTACAGAGCCAAGCCAGCACCTAGCCAGAGAGCTAGGATAAGTGGCAGGAGATGAGTGTATGGTGCTGTATGGTATGGAGCAGTTTGGTACTCTGTGTTTGGTTAGTCTGCAGTTTGCAGGCGATAAATGTTAAATGGCCAAATCGATGTCAAGCACATAGAGTACATACACTTGTGACGTCATTGGACATGCCATAATTTCAGTTTGCTTCAATTAAAGCCAGCATCACAAACATATGCAGAGCGGCCAAAAGCTAAGCGCTGTTTTGTGTACTAGTTAAAGCTTAAAAGCAAATTCAAATGCCAAACAGCAAATGGCAAAGCGCGAGGCCGATAGTCAGCACCAATACAGACATAAATAGCATATGTGGCCTAGACCAACAACAACAACAACAGCAACAAGAACAATTTCAGCCCCAAAAGCGATACCAAGCTTCACCACATCAACCCCATCCCAATCAAACACTGGGCACAGACCATGCTCAGGCCCACGAGCCAAAGCTCATATATCTGATGCCAGCCTGCGAGGGCAGGCTAAGCGATTATTGGCTGATTTTGAATACATATTTTGAAAATTCAGTTAAAAAAGGAATTTCTGGTAACAAGCTTAATATCGTGTTTTTCAATAAGAGTGCTACAAAAGTTTTTTAAATAAAACAAAAATGGTTTTGGATATAAATGTAATTCTTTATTCCTGTAAAAAGACGTTCGATTCTATTATGTATGCAACTCGACTTCTTTTGATGGCCACCACGAGCATTCTTGCAGAAGTCCAGACACTGAACCCAATTTTCGACGGTTTTCAAGCATAAATCGGCCGATACTGCTGCAATTTCAGGTTCGATGTTCGTACGAAATTCATCAATCATCGCTGGCTTGTTGGCATAGACCATAGACTTGACGTAGCCCCACAGGAACTACTCTAACGGCGTCAAATCGCACGACCGAGGAGGCCAATTGACTGGACCATTTCGTGAGATAACACGTTCACCAAACTTGGTTTTCAATAAATCCATTGTGACATTCGTTGTGTGGTAAGTCCATATCATCCAATTAGTGCCAAAAATATTCGGTTATCATTGAGCGGCAGCGATTCCCATTCACAGTAACGTGCCGGTCTTCATCATCACGGAAGAAGTACGGCCCAATGGCGCCGCCGGCCCATAAACCGCACCAAACCGTAATTTTTTCGGGATGCAATGGTGACTCATGGAGTACGTGTGGATTGCTGCCTGACCAATAACACATATTTTGCTTATTGACAAAGCCATTCAGCCAGAAATGAGCCTCATTGGTGAAGATGATTTTTCGACGAAAATCCGGATCATTTTCAAGTTGTTGATCAGCCCAATTCACGAACTTACGACGCTTCTGGTGGTCAAGCGGCTTCAGTTCTTGCGTCAATTTGATTTTGTAGGGATGTAGGCCAAGATCTTTTCGCAAAATTCGCCACAACGACGTCACAGAGATGCCCAAAGCTTGAGAACGACGTGTGAGAGACTGATTTGGGTCTTCCTCAATTGATGCGTTACCGGCAGCAATATTCTCGACACTAGGAGCACTTTTTTGTCTCATTGGCAATTTTGTACTATGTCGGTGGATTCAAATTTTTCCACTAGACGCTCAATTGTTGATCTGGCTGGACAATTATACCGACCATAAATTGGACGTAGCGCTCTTAAAGTTGATTTCGACTCGTTGGATCGTATATCTTTCCATGATGAAATGGCAAACCTTACTGAAGAAAAATATCAAGAGAGCGGGAAAAAATATGACGTCGTTTGCTGTCCCTATCGGTCTACTTTTGTAGCGTCCCTATAGAAAAACCCGATATTTATGAATCTTTAGCCTACAGACGAAAGAGAGTGTCAGGAAGTCAAGAACTCAACTAAAAGGTAAGAAAGGAGTTCAAGAAAATCAATTTTTTTTGTATATTTTTTTTTGGAAACCATTTCACCAACATTTTTTTTGAGCAATATATGTTACATTATACTTTAACCGCTAAGATTTCGAAATACAATACATTATTTTTAAACCAGAAAAAGTTTCTCAAAAAAGATTGCATCTACCGAGTTAATTTATTGTAGGTTTCTTAATATTTTGAAAATTTTGTTCTTTTGAAAAATAATATTTTTTAAGGGATTCTAGGAACACCGAAAATGCCACCCTTATTATTCCTTTTTTTTGGCCCACAAATCTTTTTATAACTTGGAATTAATTTCTTCTTTGTAATTATATAAATACAAAATTTCCTCATTTTTTTAATTTTATTTTTTTTTTGATAAATATTTTGCAGATAATTTTATTGCCCGCCCTAGTATTGCGTAATCACAAAAAAAAAAATATCTCCAAAATATACACGCAATGAAATCGAGGCGTACGCCACGCCCATACGGAACAGTACAGTTGATTATGTACTTATTGTGATCTACCTTTTACTATACTGCAAGGAAGTTTTATCGCAAGCTCTCCCTGCTCCCTCGCTCCCTCGCTCTCACACTCTTACTGTTTGTTTGTGTTTATGTCCGTGTGTTTAGTGTAATTTCAACTAATTGCTTAATCAATACTTAGTATAGCAAACAGACTGACAGACGGAGAGACTGACAGAGGGACAGACAGAGGGACAGACAAAGGGACAGACAGACAGACAGATAGGTCAGTGTTGACCAACAGCTGCCACAAACACAATTCACAGTCGATTTACACTTAACTGTTGGCCAAGGTGGCGTATGCGTAATATGCGTACATTGCGTATTGTATATCGTCGACATGTGAACAATCAAGGTCATGTTTTCAAAGGCCAGCCACAGAGTTGATTCGGTCAAAGAGCGATTAATTGACACATGGCTCTTTAACTAATCGAAAGCTTTTGGATATGTAACATATTCCAAAAAATAAATATTTGGTATAAGCGTGAAAGTATTTCTAGGAGCTAAAGATCAAAAACTTAGGTAACGCTTCATTTGTTTGCATGAAAACAAAGCAGATTATCAAAAATTTATTTGAGAAATGAAATTTCGTCAATGGAAGGGCCGTCACAGATGTATAAACTACGCGGGGAACAGGGAAAGATATCGACTTAGTTAAATAAACTTCATCATCGCAGGACTTCAGCTGGTAAACTTTCATGGGTTTAGCTCTTATGGTCTCAAGGTCAAACGGACATGGCGCTACCCTAGCTTTCGAAAAGCATTTCCTTTGTACCTATAGGTACAGGGTATGAAAATGTCATAAATAATTTTCTTCTGGAAATGCTGGTCTCCAAAAAGTAAAGCAGAATAATATTATAAATAAAAATTTATTATATGCGTTTTGACCTCTGAGTACTGCGCTTACATATGGGCTCCGAACAAAATATACGGAAGCTATGCGGGGTGGCCGTCGGTGGCGTAAGTGGTAGCGTACTCTCCTCTAAAACCGAAGATCGGTGGTTCGACTCCCCGCAGTAGCACTGGTGCATTTTCCTAGCACTGGTATCGCTAGCAAAAAGACGCTATTTGCAATGAAAGTCTCTATTTATTAAAGACACCGCCGTTCGGATTCGGCTATAAACTGTAGGTCGCTGTTCTGTTCGAACAGTTATTAATAGAGATCCCCTATGCCCCTCCTCCAAGGGGTCTAACAGGGAATTATTTTTTTTTTCATGCGCGGTAAATGTTTTTGTTAAATGAGTCTTGTTTTTGTTCGACAACGTTGCGGGCAACACCTTTTTTTGTCTATTAAATATGTTCGAACCGGTGAGTACTGGAACAAATGTACGGAAGCTGTGTGGGATTAATTTTTTTGGTTAAATGAGACTTCGAAAACGTTTCAGGTAAATCCTTTTTTTGTTGTCTATAACATGCATTCGGACATCTTAGTACTGCTCCTATAAAGGTCCAAAATAAAACGAACGAAAGCTATGCGAAGGTCTAGGTATCTAGACTTACTACCGATAGATCTCTACGCGGAGTACTCAGCTGCTCGTACAGCTGAGAGCCTAAAAGCGGCGGGTCTTTTTAAGAACATTCGCTTCGGACATAGTTCAATAGGACGGGAGTTCTCTGACGAAATTGACTATGTCATACCGCACCTACAATTTGGGAAAAGGGTAAAGATGACGATAGAAGAAGACGGCTGGCGTTAAGGCCTAATACCCAGTCACAATACCTATAACTTATTTACTGACGGCTCAAAGATGGAAAAGGTGTTGGTGCTGGAGTATAGTGTTCGGAGCTTAATGTAAGTCAAAGTTACAGGCTTCCAGACCACTGCAGCATCTTTCAAGCTGAGGTATTCGCCGCAATGAAGGCGGCTGAGCTGGCATGCACCGACACTTCAACTAGTGCAAGGGTAAACCTCTTTATAGATAGTCAAGCCGCTATCAAGGCTATTGTATCGCACTGTACATCCTCCTTCCATGTTCTTGAATGCCAGGCAGTCATCCAGAGATTAGCTGCGGCTCGTAAGCTACATATCTACTGGGTGCCTGGACATAAAGGCATAATGGGGAATGAAATGGTGGATGCAATTGCCAAAAGCGGTGTTGAGCTTCCGGAGGGACAAATACACGACGTACGCCGACCGATCAAACATCTTAACGCTATGCTGGAGTGCAACATGATGCGCAGAGCTGAAGCTAGATGGAAAAATCTAGACAGCTGTCAAACAGCGAAAATCATGCTGGCTCATTTCGGCAGAAAACAAAGTAATTTCATAATGAAACTCTCACGCACTGAATGCAGAACCATCACGGGTGTGCTAACAGGACACTGCCTCTTAGCGAAGCATGCGCATAGGATGGGACTAACGGCAAGCGAATTATGCAGGATCTGCAGGGATCCGGAAGTCCCTGGGATCTCTAGACATCGTGTGGCTACCCTAGGAGAACCAGCGTTTGTCGGTCTAGAAGAGGTGGCCAGGCTGCAAGTTGGCCGTCTACTCAATTTCGCCAAAAAAGTAAAATTTTTAACCGACCATCACTTCGCGTAATAACCTCAAATCTATCACAGCTAAGGACCAAAAGGTCTATGCTAGGCTGCACTCTCTTGTGTGGCCAGCCAGTGTTACCTAACCTAACCTAACCTATGCGAAGGTAATTATTTTGTTAAGCGAATGGCATGCGGAGAACATTTTTTTGATAATGAGTTTTGGTTTTTTTTCGAAAACGTTTCATGCAATACCATTTTTTATTTATTAAATACATATGTTCGACCCTCTGAGTACTGCTTCTGTATGGGTGCGGAACAAAACATACGGAAATCATCGGATTTAATTTTTTTGTTAAATGAGGTTTTGAAAACGTTTCAGGCAGGACCCTTTTTCGTCTATTAAATACGTTCGGACTTCTTAGTACTACTTCCGTATGGAGCCACAAAATGTACGGAAGCTAGTGTACTCATTTTTTTGGCTAAATGAGGATTGTTTTTGTTCGAAAACGTTTTGCCAAATGCCATTTTTGTATATTAAACATGCTTGGACCTCTGAATACTGCTTCCGAACTGGGTTACGAACAAAATATACGGAAACTATACGGACTTTATTATTTTGTTAAATATGTCTCGTTATTATTTTGAAATGTTTCAGGCAATACCTAGTATTGTCTACTAAATATTTTTGGACCTCTGAGTGCTGCCTTCGTATGGGTTCGGAACGAAACGCACGGAAGCTGATTCCGGCGAGTTAGATCAGTCATAAGACTAGTGTCTGAGTTACTCTGCATGATGAATCATATTAATGTGACACATATACAAAAGTGTTACCTTTTAAACCTAACCCAAAAAATTGCTGCAATTTGTCAATAAAAAAGCTGGTGGAAAAAAATTTGGTAGGCCTATATCGCTTCAAACTTAGCCTTATATAAAATGTTACTTCCTAGTTCCTTGTGAACAAAAGCCACCTATGAGGCTTAGCTGCATACCTGGCCCGCCTACATTAGAGCCTCAAGCTGTCGTAAACTGAACCAGATCAAAACTCGCTGATGCCGGATAAATTCAGTTTGGGTGTTTTAATATGCTTGTCTTTATCTGTCATCGGTGCAGAAGTTGCTGTTTTTTTTTCGGTCAAGCTAAGCGGCTTAATGTGTATAAATATGTATATGTACCTATACAATATATATATACATATACTATATACATTTGGTTGGTTAGAAAGCGTTCAAGCTCACTGTGATAACAAAAACCCAATTAAAAAGTTTTTCATTTTTATGCCAAGAAACACAAAATGGCCGAGTCGAAGAAAATGGATGAAGCGTATAGGGGGGCGGGACGGCGTCCCATGCAATGGGCTGACGCGGAAAACTGTTTGTCAAATAATTTTTCACAGCATTTGGCATGAAGGCAATATGGACCTAAGGAAAAAAAAAAAAATGGTGACAAGGCTGCAGCAAGTCAAAAGGCGCCTTGACGGCAATCGTCTGGGTCTCTCAGGGATTTGGTTTGGTTTGTTTTCATTTTTTTTTTCTGCGAAAAGTGAAGCGCTTCTTGTTTGAGGATAGGGTCTGTCGAACAAAATATAAATAACGAAATAAATGGAAATGTGACATTTACGCGTTTTGCAAGCTTAGAGTGAGTTAATAATTCGGCACGTAGCAGCGACAATGGGCAATGGGCGGGCGGTATTTGAGGGTTTCGGGTACACCAAAATGGAGTGGGCACGGGACAGTACGGCGGAAGAGCCACAGACAGTCGACAGTTGTCGATAAAGTCGACGAGTCGAAAATGGCAGCTGTCACAGCATTGACAGAGCCAAAAAAAAAGAAACATTTTCAAGTTACTTTTCGAATTTTAATTATTTTTCTGCAGCTCTCTTTGCTCTCTACCGCTCAGCCCCCCGCCAGCTCCAGAATGTCAACTGTCTGTATATTTTATTTTTGCATTTTAATTAAAACGCAATTTGCACTTACTTAGAAAATCATTTCATTTCGTTTCGTTGCGTATTTATCTTTTGGCTTTCGGTTAACTTAACTTGACGCGTTTTACTGTCTTATGTACTTTATTCTCTCGTTATTTTCCATTTTCCATTTTCATTTTATTTTTTGCACTCCACAAACAGCTTTTACCCCAAAGTGCTTTGACAAAACAAAAAAACCTCAAGCATATTTATGTCCGATTAGAAAACGATATAACCCAAATTGTTTGTCGCTGACAAAATTATCTATGCTGGTGTATTTCAATACCCAGAACTTAGGTTACTGAAAAAAAATTGCAAGTTGTGTTGTTTTATTTTAATAATTACAATATTATAGACTGGTTTGTGTTACATTTGTGGGCAAAGGTTTCCTAATAGCCTGCTGAGCGCTTTGGCAGTTTTCGTCTAAAAGACGTATCGTTATATTATTAGGTCTACTTTGCTCCCGCCGTTTTCCAAAAGATGGCGCTAATAGCCAGTAATAGTTCAAATAAATAAATCACAGATGTTTTCCATCGGTTTTGACATCGATAAATATAACCTTACATCGATATTAGTTTAATATGTCAACTTATAAACCGAATTCACGTCACTTGCGGCAGATTTTACTCTTTCATTTCATCATGAAAAAATCGGCGGCTGAGGCTCATCGGGTTATTTCAAGTACTTATGGTGATGATACTATTAGTGAAAGAACGTGTCGCGAGTGGTTCCAGCGCTTTAAAAGCGGTGATTTTGTTATTGAAGATCGGCATAGCGGTGGCAGAGAAAAAACTTTTGAAGATGATGAACTGGAGGCTTTACTTAATGAAGACTCGTGCCAAACTCAAGAACAGCTAGCAAAATCATTGGGAGTTACTCAGCAAGCAGTATCAAAACGACTGGAACAGCTGGGGATGATCCAAAAACAAGGATACTGGGTACCGTATCAGTTGAAACCAAGAGATGTTGAGCGACGTTAATTTGCTTGTGAACAGCTGCTTGAAAGACAAAAACGAAAAGGATTTCTTCATCGTATTGTTACTGGGGAAAAATGGGTGCACTACGACAACCCTAAGCGACGCACATCATGGGGATTGCCCGGCCACACTCCTACGGCGACACCGCGACAGAATATTCACGGATCCAAGGTCATGTTGTGTATTTGGTGGGATCAGCTTGGCGTAATTTATTATGAGCTGCTAAAACCTTCTGAAAAAATTACTGGTGCACTTTATCGAACGAAATTAATGCGTTTGAGTCGGGCATTAAAAGCAAAACGGCCGCAATACGCTGATAGACACGAAAAAGTAATTTTGCAACACGACAATGCTCGACCTCACGTGGCGAAAGTAGTCAAGACGTACCTCGAAACACTGAAATGGGAAATTGTATCTCACCCGCCATACTCTCCAGATGTTGCTCCATCTGATTGCCATTTATTTAGGTCGATGGCACACGGCCTGGCGGGCCAGTGCTTCGATTCTTTTGAAAAAGTGAAAGAATGGATCGATTTTTGGATCTTATCAAAGGATGCAGAATTTTTCCGACGCGGGATTCGTTTGTTGCCTGAAAGATGGGCCAAAGTAGTGGAAAGTGACGGACAATACTTTGAAACATAAATAAGATACCATTTTTTTTATATAATTTAAAAAAAAAAAAAACGGCGGGAGTTGTAGACCTAATATATGTGTTATTTGGTATATTTTTTGTAATGAGCTCAACTGCACAAGTTAACAAGGTGGATTTTTCACATCAAATGCAATTTAATTTCTATGCATATGTATTTTATTTACAAACAACTAACTCTTTAAAAAAATTGCGCATATCAGAATTCCAAATTCGTTGTATTGAAAATAAATTGCTCCCGGACAAATATTTTCCGAATAAACAAATCAATAAAACCCTAGCCAGCGCTAATTGCGCCAGTTCAGGGTTAAAATGTTCCAGAGCAACAAAGACCATAAAGGCTTGCCATTTGGATTTTGGAACTATTTGCATGAAATTGAAATTAAATATTTGTCAGAGTTAAGTCTGACTGTTTACCATTTCACTTAATTATTTCCAAAACAAATAAATTGAATAGGTGCAGCTTTTTGACTTTGCCACCAAATTTCCCAGTTGCCCATATTATATTACACATAAATTATTTATGGAGATAAATATTTTTTCGACAAAAATGTTTAAATCGTGCATTTCCTTGGAAAGCTCCACCATAGCCGTAAAATTTCATGTTGAATAAAAATATAATCAGATTTGTATCATTTAAGAAAAATATTATAAAAAAATAGTAAAAAGTTTTGTGTTCATAATTGCTGTAACTAAATGGCAAAAGATCTGGCTGAGAAGCTCAAAGTTTATATTTTGTTTAGACTTATCTATTTGTAAACGCGTATACTTTTATTTAATATATTATTATTATTTTTAGCTTTATAAATTCATTAAAGTTAAAAATATGGGAGGCAGAACCGATATACTTCTTGAGTTAAAGAGTTCTGTACAAAAGTTATTAATAATATTTAAAAACAGCTGGCGTAAAGTCACGCTGGCAACTTAGGAGTAAAAATATTTTTTGATTTATAACACTGTCCAACAGTGAAAAAGAACTTTTCAAGTGACCTAGTGTACGTTGTAGGTCTTGACGAGTAGATCACGATAGCGTTTTTCAAAATTGTCTAACACCCCCAAAATCGGAAGTTATCGCTTAAAAACCGTTTTTCGGGTACTGCGATCACTCCCACTATCACAACGTCGCCATTTTTCAACCGATTTTCGATTGCTTTACGGTTTTGGAAAGAAGAAGATTCAAGCTTTAAGATGATATACATTTGTTTACACTTCATACAAAGCAACTACGCGATTTTTTTAAAAGATATCTAAGATTTACACTTTTTTTTCGTTTTTCACACTTTGAAGTCATTTTTATATAACATTTTGTTAAAACACCTTTACTTTTTACATTTAATCTTAAAGAAATATTAATTCCGAGTAAGAAAAGTTATGGTTTATTAAAATCGGTCGATAAATGCTTAAGTTACGACGCTTATTGTAAACAAGAAAATTCAATTTTCATCGACAAAAAAAAAATGTTTTAGATGGATAATTCGTTTGTTCATGAAGATATCGTAACCAAATTTGGTATAATGCTTAAGAACAATAAAAACCTTACAAGTACCAAATTTGGTCGCAATATTTTAAAAAACAAACGAAATACCAAAAATTTTGTTAAAAAATCGATTTTTTGGAAGACAATTACTATGGGAGCTATATGATATAGTCAACCGATTTTGTTGAAATTTGGCACATTGCGTACATGCATTAAAAAATTTCCAAACGCCAAATTTGAACAAAATCGGTTGACTATATCATATAGCTCCCATAGGAAAAATCGCTCAAAAAATCGATTTTTTAACAAAATTTGTTGTATTTCGTTTGTTTTTTAAAATATTGCGACCAAATTTGGTACTTGTAAGGTTTTTATTGTTCTTAAGCATTATACCAAATTTGGTTACGATATCTTCATGAACAAACGAATTATCCATCTAAAACATTTTTTTTTGTCGATGAAAATTGAATTTTCTTGTTTACAATAAGCGTCGTAACTTAAGCATTTATCGACCGATTTTAATAAACCATAACTTTTCTTACTCGGAATTAATATTTCTTTAAGATTAAATGTAAAAAAGTAAAGGTGTTTTAACAAAATGTTATATAAAAATGACTTCAAAGTGTGAAAAACGAAAAAAAAGTGTAAATCTTAGATATCTTTTAAAAAAATCGCGTAGTTGCTTTGTATGAAGTGTAAACAAATGTATATCATCTTAAAGCTTGAATCTTCTTCTTTCCAAAACCGTAAAGCAATCGAAAATCGGTTGAAAAATGGCGACGTTGTGATAGTGGGAGTGATCGCAGTACCCGAAAACGGTTTTTAAGCGATAACTTCCGATTTTGGGGGTGTTAGACAATTTTGAAAAACGCTATCGTGATCTACTCGTCAAGACCTACAACGTACACTAGGTCACTTGAAAAGTTCTTTGATTTTTGTCAATTCTGTAGGACAGTGTAATTATTAAATTATATTATAATAGTATATATACATTAAAGCCGAGATCTATAAGCTTCTTGAGTTAAATAGTTCTAAAAAATTGTTTTTCTAATTGTAATTCTAATTAGTACAGATTTTATGACATCATATGTCTTTTTACCTAACTTGCAGCGCGTTGGACGTGTTTCCTTGCACTCCGGTAGCAATTAAATAATTTATTAATTATGTCTGAAACCTTGCAATTGCGCGGTACTTTGATCGGCCATAATGGCTGGGTCACCCAGATTGCCACCAACCCCAAAGATCCCGATACCATCATTTCGGCGTCTCGTAACAAGACTTTGATTGTCTGGAAATTGACCCGCGATGAGGATACCAACTACGGCTATCCCCAGAAGCGTCTGTATGGACACTCTCACTTCATCAGTGATGTCGTGCTCTCATCCGATGGCAACTATGCTCTGTCTGGCTCCTGGGATCAGACTTTGCGCCTGTGGGATTTGGCTGCTGGCAAGACCACACGTCGCTTCGAGGGACACACCAAGGATGTGCTCTCTGTTGCCTTCTCCGCTGACAACCGTCAGATTGTCTTCGGCTCTCGCGACAAGACCATCAAGCTGTGGAACACTTTGGGTGAGTGCAAGTTCACCATCCAAGAGGATGGCCACACTGACTGTGTTTCCTGCGTGCGTTTCTCGCCCAACCATTCCAACCCCATCATCGTGTCTTGTGGTTGGGATCGTACCGTCAAGGTCTGGAACTTGGCTAACTGCAAGTTGAAGAACAACCATCACGGCCACAATGGCTACTTGAACACCGTAACCGTCTCACCCGATGGTTCTCTCTGCACCTCTGGTGGTAAGGACGCCAAGGATTTGTTGTGGGATCTTAATGACGGCAAGAACACTCTGGAGCACAATGACATTATCAATGCTCTGTGCTTCTCGCCCAACCGTTACTGGCTGTGCGTTGCCTACGGCCCATCCATCAAGATCTGGGATTTGGCATGCAAGAAGACCGTTGAGGAGCTGCGCCCAGAGGTTGTCTCGCCCACATCCAAGGCCGATCAGCCACAGTGCCTGTCCCTGGCCTGGTCTACCGACTACAAAAAAAAATACGTCGCGTTGGGTACCGCTCCTAAGCTAACAATTTAAATACAAATAGTCTAATTAAGCAACAAAGATTAACTTAAAAACAAAATTAAGAAAATACTTCAAAAACTTTCATAGAAGAACTTCAAAAAATTTGCATGTAAGATACGACCGTCAACGACGTCTGCCCTCGCGTGTCCCCCAACGCGACGTATTTTTTTTAGAATTATTAATAGATTCTTAGGTACTTTAACATAAACATTAAGTTTCTTTTATTATTTTTTACTTTTTAAATGAAAATTACTTAAGTTCTTGTGTCGGGGGTTTTTTAAATTTTTAATTTAATTTTAATTTATTTATTTTACAGCCCAAAAGTTGGAAAACTAAAACCCAGAGTGAATTTTTGGGGCCCACTTAATGGAATTGATAAAATTAAATATTATCTAAAAATTATTACGAAAGATGAAATCTTTGCTGAGCAGATCTATTGACGAATTTTCGTGCAACGCGTTTTGGGTCGGTAAATAAACCGACCATGAAAGTATTTCTCAATTAAAGACCAATGATGATTATTTAGATAGTTATAATATTTTTTAATCTTATCATTATTTTTTTTTGTTTGCTAAGAATTATGGTTTGATTCAAAAACTTAAATGGCTTGTAATTTCAAGAGTTTAACATTGCTAAGTAATATTTTTTTATTTTGCGAAATTTTTAAAATTACATATATTTTTATGATTTTCAGGCGAGTCATTACGGGATTATTGCGGAGAAAATTTGTATACGGGAGTAGAACTTTCAAAAGAATCTGGCTTGTGACAACTTTATCTTCTTAGGCAGCCACAAAGCAGTAATATTTTGAATTTTACCATTATATATATTACACTTTAATATAATGTTTCGGATTCAAGTCACCAAAGATGCTTATTACAGATGAGAAGGGAAATAACAGCTTATTATAACTCCGGATTCGACAAGATGTCCACATGCCTATATACCTTTTAAAAAACAATTTTTTTTTATTTTCAAAACGGAATATTTTACTTTCCGTCGCCTGGTTCCTTAAAAATTTATCATATAACAAATATTTAAATTTATACAATTTTTAGATCCAACTCTGTAGTTTTTAATTGCTAGCTTTAAGCAAAACTTATAATAAAAATAAAGCAAATTGTTAAACTAACTTTTACCAAATTAACCAGTTAAAATTGTAAGTTACAATATTTTACAATAGTTTTGTAATTATTATGATTATTGCTGTTGAAATATTATAAAAATAAATCCAATTGTAAAACTAGCTAAACTAAATATATTTATCAAATATAAAAAATAAACAAGCTAAAATTGTAAATCACTATTTTTTATTATAAATTTTATACTTATTATTATTGTTGAAATATTGTAAAAATAAAGCAAATTGTTAAACTAACTAAATTTATCAAATAATAAATATAAACAAGCTAATATTGTAAGTTACGATCTTCATTTATACTTTTATAATTATAATTATTATTGTTGAAATATTATAAAATAAAGCAACTAACTGAATTTATCAAATAATAAAAATAAATAAGCTTAAATTGTAAATAACAATATTTTATTATAATATTTATAATAATTATTATTGTTGAAATATAATAAAAATAAAAAAAAGGTTAAACTAACTAAATTTATCAAATAATATAAACAATCAAGCTAAAATTATAGGTTACTATATTTTATTATAATATTTATAATTATTATTATTGTTAAAATATTACAAAATTAAGCAAATTGTTAAACTAACTAAATTTATCAAATAATAAAAATAAACAAACTAAAATTGTAAATAACAATGTTTTATTATAAATTGTATAAATATTATTATTTTTGAAATAAAAATATACTGAAAAACTTAAAAAGCCATGTTTTTAAAAAAGGATATTTTGTTTCAGTTGCTTAGCTCTAAAAATACATCAAATATTCTGGCTGAAGGAATCTATGGAAAGAAACATTTTGTTGCTCCAAACCTATTGAACAGCACCGTTACTAAAATTCAAACTTTTAAATTTACTACGAACGATTTGGCAAAAAAAAAAAATTTTGAATCGATTTTTGCTAATTTTTGACTCTGAACGGATTTCAGCTACCAGGCGAACAGAAATCATATGAAAGCGGCTGCAGAATAAAATTTTTTCTAAAAGTGTCACTAAAAGTATGCCACACTTTTTTTCAAAAATAATTTTTTTTTCAAAATTTTGTAGCATACTTTAAGTTGCTAATTTAAAGTTGCCTACTGAATTTTCTGCATTTCTGTTCGCCTGGTAGTTCAGCTGCTTGCAAGACCATTTTGTATGGAAAAATTGAAAAATAATTTTTTTTTTTTTATTTTTTAGTTGTTTTCAGATCAAAGCAGTGGTCGGCAACATATACATATGCATGTTTTTGCATTTGTATTGAACATTCTGTGCGGGCTTTTGGCTTTAGTTACTAATTAAAGTTGCCTGCTAATTGTTAGCCATTTCTGATCGATCGCCTGTTACTTGTGGGCTACAATTTATTTTTTCGAATTTTTCGAAATCTTAATTTTTGTTGAACTTTTTTGCGCTGCTGTTTCTGAGCTCCGCTATCTGAAGGTCATTCGATTTAGAAATGTTTTAGCTCCTGCAATTTCCACAGCCCAAATATAGAAATAGAGATGTTGTTTTCGTTTTAATTATTTATCAAATAAAATTAAATAGCTATTACAATCCACTAAATTTAGCATTTTAGTTTTTTTATATAAATAATGCTTACATATTTAAAAAATTTGTTAAAGTTTTTTTATAAATTATATTCGAAACACTTAATAAATATATATTATTTTATTTTATAAGCAAATAATCAGAATAACATTTAAAATTATTAAAATCGCCAAACCAGCTGGAGGCGTATTTGTTCGGGTGCCCGGAAATATTATATATCACAGCTGAGTTTTGTTACTCTTGTAAATCGGAATTTTGCTTAGTTCTTCATCATTTCGCAAGGTGACTTTGATTTTTGTAGCTGCTTCTAGAAGCATCTTGATTGGATTTTCATCAAAAAGCTTTTTCGGCAGTCTATTGCGGTGCCTTAATAGATATATTATATTTTTATTTATATATTTATATAAAATTATGAAATAGAAATTTATTCTAAATTAGAAGAGATTTCAAGGTTGCATATTTATTCAAAGCGCTTTGTTGAATTGAAAAAAAGGTTGCTTATTTTTTTATTTATTACTGGATGTACTTTCCAAATTTAACTCCAAACTTGAGAAGCTGCTTATAAGTGATTGCATTACGTTTTCCTAATTTTATTTAAACATATACAAAATATTGCTTAGTTTTTAAGTATATTATTGTATGATAATGTATGTATAATAATAATAATGTATGATTAATAAACAAATAGATAATAATTTTTATATAAAACATTTCTTGGAATACATAAATATTATACATGCATAAATTAATTTTGTTTTTAATAAATAAATTGTATAGAGTTTCCACAGTCATGGATTGAATATTTCATATAGGGTCCTTGCAAAATTTTAAAAACAGCGCACACATCTGAAAGAAAAAAAAAGAATATAAATTAAGAAATATAAATTATAAATTTTAAAATTTAAAAATATATTAAACCTATCCGATCGCAGCTGGAAACACAGAAAACAAAAATCGTAATCATAGTATACTACTTTTTTTAAATTATTAATTACAATATTTATAAGGTTCTTAAAAAATTATCTTAATAAAAATGAAAGTATGTTTCAATTTTATGCAATATTTAAAACAAAGCATGGTTATAAGATGTATATAAATCATCCGAAATTTTTATTTACTTTTGGAAAAATTTTAATTATGTTATTAATTTTTTTAAATAGATAAATCTTACAGAAATTAATACAAAAATAGTTTCCATACAATTTAAAATTTTGTAACGTTAGGATTAAAGCTCTAAGTAAGATGATTTATAGATAAATAAAAACAAAAAAAAATTAAATATAATATTTATATTTTCTTCCAAAGCTCCGGAATAGGACGGTTATAACAGTTGTTTGATGGTAAGGAATACTGCAATGGAGTCTACCAGTGTTTGAGACAGTCTGAATCCTGCTCCCAGTTCCGTTTTACAACCTGCTTCAAGCCCGTTCCGGTAAATGGTGTGCCACAGGGTAGACGTCGACCACTACCAATTGGTAACTGCGGAAAAATTAAAGTTTAGAAAAATTAAGTTTTAATTAAAAGTTTAGGAGCGGTCCCCCAACGCGACGTATTTTTTTTTAGAATTATTAATAGATTCTTAGGTACTTTAACATTAACATTAAGTTTCTTTTATTATTTTTTACTTTTTAAAGGGAAATTACTTAAGTCCTTGTGTCGGGGGTTTTATAAATTTTTAATTTAATTTTTTATTTCATACTTTTTATAGGTAGATTAGGTTAAAATAGACTTTAGAATATTATAATATACTTATTTGAGACCACATCCGAGTATATTCCCCACTCCCCACTTTCACTCCCCACAACTTTTAAACGGCTCAACCGATTTTCATCAAACATGACTAACAACACTCGCACATAAGTCACCTTTAATACAAAAAAAACTAAATTGAAATCACTGCATGCGTTCGGGAGCTACGATGCCATAGACAGACAAACAAACAGACAGACACGTCAAACTTATAACACCCCTCTTTTTGCGTCGGGGGTTAAAAACATTTTTATTTACAGAAATTTAAGACCTAAAATTCAAAATGTACTAATAATTTTTGTAACGTAACGCCATACTTAGTTATGCTTATATACTTAAATCGATAAGAGCGATTGTAATTGATTAAACATCTATATATGTTAATTATGGCACCATTTTGTTTATTTTATTTATTTTATCACTTAATATTTTTAATCAAATCTTTTGTATTAAATATCAAGTTGATTTTTTGAGGGATGCAGGAAAAAATCCGGTTAATCGATTTCAGTGTTGGGTGGTCCGCATCGATAAAATTTGGATGTGGATTTGTACATTAGAGCCACATGAATCAGCTTACCAAAAAATGTGATTGAGCGTAGACTCAAATATTGACGCAGTTTATTGGCAAGGGGAGATGAAATTTGTATATTTATGGCTATGACTTTTGTTGTATTTATCCCATTTTGGTATTTTTTGACATATGCTCTGTCAAATTTCAGATCAAAATATTTAACGGTTTGACTAAAAACCGCGAAAATGTATTGCTGGGGAACGGGGGAAGATATTAATATGATATACATATATAACAAACTAAATTTTTGCAGGAATTATACGCGTCAGGTGTTAAAGTTTCGTATCTCTAGCTCTTATAGTCTCCGAAATCTAGTTGTTTATACAGACGGACGGATGAACGGACATGATAACCAGATCTTTCCGGATTTTATTTAACGTGATTTGTTCCTTTGCAGGATTAAAACCACGGTGTTCAAATATGCAACTTGAGTGTACATATAACACAATGAGTCTAACGTACGCCCCTCAGAGCAATCAGCCGAGACTGATATTTCTTTGGTATCAATTTGAAGGCATGTTGTCGGGCACGCAATTCCCCCTTGGGTAGGGGCAAGATGTATATATCATCTCTTCTGCTTTATGGCTAGCAGCACCCGGTTGAGATCGCAACAACACGCCGAGCCAAGCTGACTCTACCCGCGATTTAGGTTTTAACCACAGCCACCACGATACTCCCACAAGGGCGCCGACCTTAATGAGTACAATTCGACGTGTACTCAACCCGTGATACCGAATTAAGGACTCGGTTTGCCCTCTCCTTTCAGTCCCGACAGACTCGGATTTGGGGAACCCCGCCAGTTTTAGCATCAAATGCCCGGGACTGGTCACCCATCATCTGACACCTCTTGTAAATGACATCCGTATTTCAATCATCTGCCGACGCCGCATAAATACGGCTTCCTGTCAGCATCCACTCTCCAGACGAATGTGCTGTCCAACTTTAAGCATCACTTCCTGCACCCATTTCTTGACGATCCCCCTTTAGTCGCCTCTTACGACAAGCAGGGGAACACTGAGGTGGATATTCTAATCCCGCCACCTCAAGGGCAGACGGACATGGCTCAATCGCTACCCAACATTATGATATGAATTTTGGTACAAAGGACTTGGGGCCTGCCATGCCTCCTTCTGTCCGCTACATACATTCAATAAATCTGGTATACCCTTTGTAGGTACTTATAAGTACAGGGTATAAAAATAGTGATGGACAACAAAAATAACAAATTTTTTGTCAATTATTTTTTTTAATTTTCAATAATATAACTTTTTACTTACTAGCTTAAAAAAAGCCACAGCTTAAATTGAATAATAAAATTGCATATATTGTTTTATAAAATATTTGGTAGTTTTGTGCATTAAAAAAAAAGGGAAAACATCCTGCCTTTATTGAAGCCAACCTCCGGCTCTATAGGTGGCGCTAGCAAAAAAAGTTTGACTAACGATCAAACGGATTGACTTAAACTAATAAACTAAAATCTGGATAGATGCTTCGCTTAAACTTCATGCCAATGGCAGCAAAACGCGAATTCTATCGCACTATTGCCTATCGACATCAATATAGAAGATAGATAGAATTATCCGTAAGTCATAGTGGCTTACAAATTTGCAATTTTCCATAATCCTACAAAGAAAATTGTTTTTGTTGAAGCAATGTTGAAACAACGTATTTAAGAATTCACGGCAAATTAAGTCTTTTTTTTTTTGGAGTCCAATTTTGTTGCTGTTGCTGCTGCTGTGGCTGTCATTTAGTAAGTCTGACAAAGGCCACTCTGTAGCGTCACCAATTGCTGCTTGTTCCTAGTACTATGTACAGCCCCACCCAGCTCTGAACTTTTCTCTCATTGTTGTGCAAATAGGCAAAAAGCGTCTTGTTCTGATTCCAAGCATCAAACTAAAAATAAATGAGCCGACATTTTTCGGAACCAGACGTTGGGGTTATGCGCGACACGACGGGGCGGCTCAAGTGAAAACAAATTAACTATCTCACGCTGGGTTTTTGTATTGCAGTCGCCATTGCTGTGCCGGCCAAGGAACAAAAGGAGTGCCAGCATCAAGTATACGACGCGTTGAGCGCTGACTTTGGCAACTTTGTTGAGTCTTCTTTTGCCTCTGGCACGTGGCGCCAATGTCGCAAGACTCTAGCGAATATTTTTTTTCATCATTAGACATTGGACTTGGACTTGGTCTTAAGCATTTTTGGCTAACAACTGTATATGAGTTGAAGCACCTGTTGATGATTGATCTGTAAATGAATTTTGAGCCAGCTGCAGTTACAGTTAAAGCAGCTAAGCAGCTGCTTCAAATAAGGCTACAACAAGGAAATCATTACAATATACTTACATCAAGCATACGCACTGTATGACTAGCTACAAAGCAACAATGGCTAACAGCTAAAGAAATGATGCAGCCATAGACACCAACCCAGCCCAAACAGCAAGTGTTCAAGTCAAGACCCAAGACCCGTCGAAAGTCGAGTCGAGTCAAGTCGAGCAGAGTCAAGTCCACCAGACTCGAGTAGAGTTGAGTTGACTCGCTAAGCCAGTTGGCACCAGTAACAATAACTTAGGAACGCAAACAAGCACAAGCTGCTGACGAGCCAAATTGCCAGCAGGCGACCGACCCCGAGAGCCTTGGGTGCACCCCACCCCCCTTAAGTAACGCCACTGCCAGCTCCAGCTCTGGCTATAACTGCTTGTTGTTGTTTTTTGTGTGGTAGCTGTTACATTTCAATTGAAAGGATTTACATTTTGTTGTTATGTTTCAGCATTTTTGTACCACAGTTTGGGGCAGTAGCCCACCACCCCCTCCCCCTCGGTTACTTCTGCAACTGACTCCAGGAGCGTGTGCGTTTGCGTGTGCGTCTGCGTGTGTAATTGAAGCTTAATCCCTGGCCCATCAACTTCTGGTAGTATCATCAATGAAAAGACTCAACATTTCATTGCCTTTGGCCATCAAACTTAAGCAGTTAACGCCATCTAGCGATGGCACGTTGATACTGCGAGGGTGGTTCAATAAATCAGCGAATTTTGACACTTTTTTTTATCGTAACTGCAACACTTGAGCTGTCTATCAACACGTTGAATTTTCAACCTTATACCAGATAGCTCTTAAGTTAATCCCAATATGCTCAGCAGAGCATTGATGACTATATGAATGCCTATATCTTGGAGATTAAAGAGCTGAAATAACCTACCTCGATATTTTTCCAAAGTCTAGCCAGCTTTATCTTTTTTCTGCTCTTATGTCCCTCTCCTCATTGGATATACCTACAATAGTGGAAAAAAGTATTTTGACAAAACTGTGCGAATGATTTTACGAAAGCTTTAATTAAAATTGTTTTATAATTTTATTTATATTGGGAGATGAGGCCTTTTTGGCTGAAAAAAAGTATTTTGACTGTGCGATTAATTATTAAAAGTTGTTTTTTTATGTGTAAAGATAATATCCAATTTTTTTGCACTTTGATTTTTATAATCAGCAAACAACTGAGTTCGGTCAAGTTGCTTGAAATAAAATAGTCACAAAGTATAATGACGGTTTTCCGGCGGATTACCATATCAGATTTTGCAAAATGGCTAGACAAACCAATTACTAACAAATTATGAGGCAAAATAAAACTTATTTCATAAATAATTCAGCCTATTCAGGCAGCACGGCATAAAACTAAAAAAAATTTAAAAGATGCCTTAATTAAGAAGATACCTAAAAAAAGCCAGTTTTACTTTATAGAAGCTACAAATTTTACAATTATTTTTGAAAAAAGATTAACTTTTGCTTCAAAATAAAAAGACAAGAAACGATCGATTTGGAAACAAACATTAAAGGCATATAAAGCTCCTTTGAATATCCCAGATCGAATAAATACAGTTTATTAAAGGTTATTAAAGGATGTTTGGGAAAAGTCCAATGCCTGTATGGGTAAGTGTAAGTCATGACGGAGGTTCGTTATCTTTTAAGCTTCAAGCTTCATTTGCTTGGATGATTTAGTACCAATTGAAAGAACAATGAATAAAGACATTCCTAATGACCGGTTGCAGAGCCATTGGACAATCCTTTAGTATGTTAGGGGATAATGCTTCATGCCACAATAACCAGATGATCTTGCTTTTTAAGAGAAGTCAATACATTTAGTCGGCCACATCAAAGCTCAGATCTTAACAGATAATATCACTTAAATTTAGATCAGCGCTTTATAAAAAATAAAAATGGCGCCCTAATTTAATTTCTTAAAGTCGTATAATTTGTAAATTATAAAAATTGCCAAATCAATTTTATTTTACTTATGCCAAAATACTTTTGTTCACTATTGTAATAGGGTAGTGCTCGAGAAGTAAACGAGTAGTGGTCAGGTCTTTCTCTCGCTCTCTTTTCTTAGATTAAATATCCGTCATCTCTTTATAAGGCACTTGGGATCCTACAGAATCTTGCCGCTGCAACAGCTCAGTTCTAAGCCCGAGGTCCCCCTTAGACAAAGCCATAAGCACCCTTAGCGTATGTACATATCTTGGAACCTACTAAAATAATAGGAAGCGTAAATTGGCCGCTTAGTCTGTATTTGTTTTTTTTTGCCCAGGCCCTGTAAGCAGCTTCACAGTTTGATGCAAAGCTTTTCATCTGCTCTTCCAAGCCCACACAAACTATTCAAACTGCTCTCGCGTCACATTGGCAAAGTCAAGTTTCCACAAAGTATTCAGTGAACGCTGCTGGGGCAACGCCAAGTTTATAAAAATAAACTCATTTTAAATACTTTTGCCAACAATTTGCCATAATTTGACTCATTTCCTAGACACGACAATATGCTGGCAGTCACTGTGAACTGTCATTGCGCCTACGTGCAAGCTTTACCAGATGGGCATGGTGCTAGATTTTGTTGCTCCTTACCATGGTTGAATACCACTATACCACACTCAAGATGTGTGTGTGTTGTGTATTGTATAGAGTAAGTGGATTGTCGATTGTGGGCAGCAAAAGTTTTGCATGTGGTGGGCGTGGCTGAGCACCATACACCACTCCATTGTGTGTGTGTGTTAAGTTCTTAAGCACTGCCAAAAACTTAGACTTCTGTCTTTGGTTCTGGGTACTCGGTTCTCTGCTAAAAAGTGCCGCCTATGCAGTTATAGTAACATTTACCCCAAGCAGTTACTGTCTGCTCCCGGCCCTTTGCCACCTGCCTCTACACGTAAGCTGGTTTACTTTATTACGTGCAGCAGCTACTATAGATACATTTTGAAGCTTCTTTGTGGAATATTCTAAAGCAATGTAAAAACTCAATGTGTGTATAGGGTATATGTGCATAAGTAAGGAAGTAACGGTATATATAGTACTACTAAAAAGCTGAAACAGAGGCGGAACTAGGCCGAGGGTGACGTTGCATATCAGCGCTCAAAGTCTTTTATATTTTTATAGAACTGTAAGCTTTCATACTACTAACACCCATGATCAGGCAATACCCATCTCTCTAAAAAAAAAAAGTGCAGACTCAGTTTTTTTTCTGGTAACTGTAGAAAATCCACTTCGACTTTGTTCCTTGTTAATCGGCCACACACTCCATAAAAATGTCAGGAATATAGCAAAGCAAGCAATGCGATGGAAACTCTTTTAGCAAGCAGAGCGCAGAGTCGGAAGATCACGTACCACCTGGAGAAGATCCACGGAAGCTGAAATGAAATCTAAATGGTTAAGCTGGAACAAATTAAGAAACATAGGCCAAAATCGAGCTCGATGGAAAATGGTAATTGAAGACGTCCGATACTCCTACAAGAGATAAAGGAAATCATATATTGGATGATTCATTAAGATTTTTTTTAATGATTTGGCAAATGCAAATTTCAAAGGAATGATGGGATTTTTATTTATGATTTCGAAAGGATATTTTATGGCATTTATTTTTTAAAAATAATCTCGTTCAAATGTTTGCCGCAACTGCGTTATAAATGGTCCATCCTGAAGGTCCAATTTTCCATGACTCATTCAAGCATTTCCACTCGGTATTTGGCCAATAACACGAGTAATGTTGGCTTCCAAGGCCTCAATCGTTGCTGGTTTGTCCACGTAAGCTTTTGACTTTACGTAACCCCAAAGAAAAAAGTCGAGCGGTGTGTTATAGCATGATCTTGGCGGCCAAGGTACGGGTCCGTACGTGAAATTAATCGCTCACCAAATTGACCTCGCAATAGAGCCATTGTTTCATTGGCAATGTGGACCCGAGCGCCATTCTGTTGGAGCCAAATGCCGTCGAGATCACGGGCCACAATTTCAGGCAGCAAAAAGTCCGTTAACATGGTCCGATAGCGTGCGGCATTGATGGTAACATTCGCACCTTGCTCATTTTTAAAAAAAATGCGGACCAATGATTCCACCAGCCCACAGACCGCACCAAACCGTTGTTTTTCTTGGATGTAATGGCAGCTAGTTAACCTCTTCGAGTTGTTCTTCTTATTCACGAAGCCGTGGAGCCAAAAGTGGGCCTCATCACTGAACAATATTTTGGTAGAAAACAACGGATCTTCATCGTTCTTACCAAGAGCCCATTCACTAAAACGGCGACATGCAGGAAGGTCATTCGGCTTCAATTCTTGAATTAGTTGAATTTTGTATGCTTTCAAGCCGAGATCCAAATGTAAAATGCGCCAGGTGGTTGAATACGACAGGCCAAGTTGTTGCGATCAGCGCCGAATCGATTCCTCGCGGTCATCGTGAACACTGTCAGCTACCGCCGCTATATTCTCTTCACTACGTGCTGGATGTGGTCGATTTGGTCGTGTATCATCAAACAATGAATACTGGGTTTCAAATTTGGTGATGTTGTTACGAATTGTGGGTTCGGTGGGTCGATTATGTTGACCATAAGTCGATCTCAGCGCACGAAAAACATTCTTTGCAGAACACTGATTTTCGTAGTACAATTGTACAATTTGCAAACGTTGTTCGTGTGTAAGTCTTTGCATGATGATTTGCCAATGAATACTGAACAGCCTTTGACAGCTGTCATGGATCACGCGTGATACACACGAAAATCTCTAAAAAAAAAGGTTTTAGTCAATCACCCTTTATATCTGGAAAATAGTCAAGCAGTTTTCATCAAACTTTTCACAAATGTGTAGTCTAATAAAACACACATAAAAAAAAACAAAGCAGGTTCAACTTTTATATGACAGCTAAATGATAAAGTGCATCCAATGTAGGTCAAATTTATGTAAAGTTTGATCAAAATTGGTGCACTATTTTCGATAGCTGTCATACAAAAGTTGTACTAGTTTTTTTTTTTTTGCAGCAACCTTATAAGTCACAACCTACTTCGAATACCCCGAAATATCCAATTTCAACAAATTTTGCAAGCACTATAAAGTTGTAGATTTAAAGCCCCTTCCACAAACTCTACTTTTTTTAAATCCGCTCCTGCTCCGGCGTATTAAGCCTGCCTGTTGTGTGCTGTAGCCTTGTCAATAGCGCCATAGTAGACAATTGCATAAGGCCAACAAGACTTACTGTGCCCCCAAAACAATGACTGAATGCTGACGGGGATTGGGTGCAGAGTGCAGCCAACGCATGTGGGACTGACTAGTCACAATGGGCTGGCTGACAAGCGCCTTATGTCTTCAAAAATTACATTTTAAGTTCTAAAATTACAATACAATATTGAAATATCTTATTTCAACATGCAGTTGAAGCTATTTTTCATGCGTATAAAATGTGGCAAGTTGGCAGCCCCCCTCAACACAGTGGCGGGGGTAGATAGTGCCTGCAATTACAGACAAAAGCTGTGAGACAGTCTGACTATCAGACAATGAGACATGTAGACGGAGGGGGCGTGGGGCATGAAGCCGCAGTAAGAAAACCCAAAAGGGGGCAAACACGGGCGTGCCAGGGAGAAAAGCTAACAAGCCGCACTTGCCGCATGCACAACTGTAACTGTAACTATATAAAATAACTGTATGTATATGCCGACAGCAGAGCAGCCCTACAGCCCTTCAGCCCTCGCTACGGCCCATAAGGCAGCTAGCAAAACTTTCGTAAATTTATCAACGAGGTATCTGCAAGAGTGTGCGTGTATCTGTGTTCGTGTGTGTTTCAATGTGTGTGCATATGTATCTGCGTTTGCATTTATGAAAATGTAATAATAACAAAAGACGCAGTGCAGACGCGGCAGTTGCAAACTCAAAACAAACACATACTCTCTCATATACACTGCATACTAAATGCACAAAGAGACATATGTGCAGTAACACAAATATGCAGAGCGCACAGTGGCCGCAATTGAATTTTATTGGAACAAAAATGGGACACAAATTTCAATTAACAAATCTAACAGCATAGGTAAAAGTTTGAACGCAATGGGTTGGTACAAGTTATGAGACGTCTTCCAGAAGTTCTAAGTAGATCAACGTTTTTTGAAATTTCAAGCTAGATGGCGCCAGCAGCAACAACAGCTATTTTGCTTGAGCGCCAAAATGTGCAGAAAGTTATTTTGATGTCAAAATACAGGACGAGTGGAAAAAAGACTTCTGAAATTAAAATCATATTTATTATTAGTATATCAATTTGTGAAAGTAGTAAATTTAACATCGATTACTCAAGCTTACACAAAAAAATAAACCTTTGTAAAAAGTCTCCTTTAGAATAATTTTGTGTCATGTGAAGCAGCTGTGCCATTGTCTTTTTCTTATTTGGCAGAATTTCTTGCAGTTTGTCTTTTTGGGATCAAAAATCGCATGCGAGAAAAAAAGAAAATCACTTGTAAGGTTTGCTCTGAAATCAAAATGGCTTGCATTTTCAGTTATCGCCAAAGATACATCCGTATCTACCCAGTTTTCTTTTTGTAAAAAAAACTTAAATAAAACAAAAAGATTGTTGATACACATGAAACACGAAATTGACAACCATTTTTTTTCTCTTAAGAACCATTTTCCGCATTTTTTTGGCCATTTTTGCAGTTATTTGTGAACAATATTTTGTATCGACATGGAAGACGTTTAGATGGAAAGATATTGATGTCTTCATTACCCATATTATAGATTTGTGATCAAACGGGAGTCTGCGAAAATGAGTCTGGCGGTAAATGAGGGCAAAACGAAGTATATGCTGTCGACAAGTAAAGATGTGCGGCGGCTTGGGTCCTAGATTACGGCCGGCAGCTATACTTTCGATGTTGTCAAGGAATTCATCTACTTTGGCACCGTCGTTACCACCGACAACGATGTCAGCCTGGAGATCAAGCGCAGAATAACTCTTGCCAACAGGTGCTATTTCGGTCTCAATAGGCAATTGAGTAGTAGAGACCTCTCTCGCGCGACAAAACTAACACTCTACAAGGCACTCATCCTTCCAGTGCTTCTTTACGGCGCGAAAGCCTGGACCGTGTCGCTTACTGATGCAGCTGCCTTAGGAGTTTTCGAGAGAAAAGTACTGCGCAAGATCTTTGGCCCTATTCGAGTTGGCGATGACTACCGCATCCGTACCAACCAGGAGCTGTATGAGCTCGACAAGGAACGACATGGACGTTGCTCAGCGTATCAACTTCCAGCGGCTTCGCTGGCTCGGGCATGTCGTTAGGATGGACGAGGATGCTCCAGCTAGACGTGTGTTCGATGCGGTATTCAGTGGCCGTCGGCGGAGAGAACGACCGTGTTAGCGTTGGAAAGACCATGTGGAAGTGGTCCTGTCTTCGCTCGGTGTGACCAACTGGAGAAGGCGCGCGCAATGCAGTGGCGCCTGAAGAGATGTTTTAAGGCAGGCCGTAATCCGGTAATCGGGTTGTTATGGCCACATAAGAAGAAGAAGAAGATATGTTAATATTAAGAACAAAGTTACAAGCTACTAAAGTCGACCATATTTTGATATCGTAAAGATCGAGAAAAACTTCTTACCATACATGTATTTAATAAACGAAATTTTTATTTGATAATTCCAAGTCTATTGCAACAACTTTGCTCTCGCCGTTTTTTTTTAATTTTAAAAATTATTTAAAAAATGGTATCTTATTTCGTTTCAAAGTATTGTCCGTCACTTTCCACTACTTTGGCCCATCTTTCAGGCAACAAACGAATCCCGCGTCGGAAAAATTCTTCATCCTTTGATAAGATCCAAGAATCGAGCCATTCTTTCACTTTTTCAAAAGAATCGAAGCACTGGCCCGCCAGGCCATGTGCCATCGATCCAAAAAATGGTAATCAGATGGAGCAACATCTGGAGAGTATGGCGGGTGAGGTACAATTTCCCATTTCAGTGTTTCGAGGTACGTCTTGACAACTTTCGCCACGTGAGGTCGAGCATTGTCGTGTTGCAAAATTACTTTTTCCCCATGATGTGCGTCGCTTAGTGTTGTCGTAGTGCACCCATTTTTCGTCCCCAGTAACAATACGATGAAGAAATCCTTTTCATTTTTGTCTTTCAAGCAGCTGTTCACAAGCAATTAAACGTCGCTCAACATCTCTTGGTTTCAACTGATACGGTACCCAGTATCCTTGTTTTTGGATCATCCCCAGCTGTTCCAAGCGTTTTGCTACTGCTTGCTGAGTTACTCCCAATGATTTTGCTAGCTGTTCTTGAGTTTGGCACGATCTTCATTAAGTAAAGCCTCCAGTTCATCATCTTCAAAAGTTTTTTCTCTGCCACCGCTATGCCGATCTTCAACAACAAAATCACCGCTTTTAAAGCGCTGGAACCACTCGCGACACGTTCTTCACTAATAGCATCATCACCATAAGTACTTGAAATAACCCGATGAGCCTCAGCCGCCGTGTTGTTCATGTTGAAATGAAAAAGTAAAATCTCCCGCAAATGACGTGAATTCGGTTTATAAGTTGACATATTTAATTAAGTGTAACTATACGACGCAAACAAAAATTAACTAATATCGATGTAAGGTTATATTTATCGATGTCAAAACTGATGGAAAACAGCTGTGATTTATTTATTTGAACTATTACTGGCTACTGGCGCCATCTTTTGGAAAACTGGAGCAAAGTTGTAGACCTAATAAATATATAAATATAGCTTATTTCAAGTTATTTTATGACTTGGAAATTGATATTTCAAGTTTCAACATATTTGATTATTAATTTTCATTAACCATGCATCAAATTTCAGAAAACTGAACTTGATTTAGACTAGAGCGGATTTGCGATTTGGTCTTGGGGAGGTTCCCCACTTGGAAGTGTTTATATGTATGTCATAGCCCACAAAACACTTTCAATCCTTTTTACAATTTTTTAGGGTCGAGGAAGCCGACGCTGGTTGACACTCAGCAGCAGCATAGGAGGCGACGCAGCTGAATCGTAGTGAAAAAAAACATAATCCAAGTAGTCTCGATGATAAATTTCAACAAGTTTTTAACGAAAATATCCCAGAGCAACATTTGTTTCATTACAATTTTGAGAGTCTCTTTGTTAAGACCTGTTAAAACGAAATCGTTTTTAATTTTATAAAAGTATAATTTTTCTTGAAAAGGCAAACAAATTTTCTACTGCAAGGTAAGTTGCGTTAGTTCTTGAATAATTAAAACTAAACTCTGTCGCATTTTTTAAGATGGAGAAGCAAAAGCCTGAAATGGAACCAGCTCCTCCAGTTAAGCCGTTGGATGGAAAAATGGATATGATGGCCAAGCCACAGGAAAAATTGCAGTTGTACAAGGCTAATTTTGTGAAGTTCATTAAACTATCTCAATGGACACAAAACATTTTGACTTTCTTAAAGCGTTTCCGCTAAGCCACAACGATTCTTTCTTTCTTTTTCAATTTTTACGTTTATAATTTTTTTGAAGTTCAATAACACAAATACTTTTGACATGATACAACAAAGAGCATATCTAATAAAAATTGGCGAAATAAAATTTATTATTGTTCATTAAAAACTCGTGTGATTTATATTTTGAAAAAATACCTAACCAAGCTAAACTATAGGCAATAATCTTTTGAAGAACTCTCCAGTCTTTGTAAAAACAGTGGACCATAGGGGCAAGTGAAAATAAATCCAGTAATCTTATGCACTCCTAGCATATCAAGAAACCGCTTGTAAATTGCCAAAAAGTTCAGCAAAGTTGCTGACCTGACCTCGTCTTGATAAGGATGACCATGTCTCCTATCCTCTAAAGCTATCATCTATAGACAGTCTTCAGGCGTGTAGAGAGTGCAGTGCAGTGTTGTTACTCAACTTATCTAGGCAATTCATTATCTGGGCTATAAGCTAGTTTTGTTTAGGGTGAAATTTATTTGATCAAAATTCCATAGAGAACTAGATAATAGAATCATAGTCATAGCTATTAACACGACGTAATCTTCGAACTTGTGCCGCCCGCTTTATTATATTAAAGCGAATGTATCGAAGTACTTTTTTATATCCTGTACCAAAGATAAGATGCTTTTGCAAAATATCAGATAACATAATGAGTGAGACATCGGAAACACACAAAACATAACTCCAATATGACCAGAAGTACAAAATAAATTGATTCAGTCATATCCGTTCGTTTGTCTGAACGCATAGATTTTGAAAACTATAAATGCGACGATAACCAAACTAGATATTTGACAAAATGACAAAAATTCTTCTTCAATCTAATCTTTAAAAATGCGAATTGATATAGTAAACTTTTTTTTTATTATTTAATACTATTTGTACCGTAGTGTGCCAGAACATTTAATTTCAAATTGTTCCCTTAGTTTAAATCGTTAGTCGGAAAAATTGCTTAAATTATTCCTGTTTGTTCAAATCCTCCTGTTTTCAGGCCAAGACGCAAGGATTCATGTTTGCACTTACTGGCCCCTTGAGGATTCCACTCCGTTGCCAATTCAAATATGTCCGCATCAGGTTTAAAATAAGCTTTTAAGCCCTCCTTAAACGTATATTAGGTGGAAGGTGATAAAACAAGGAAGGCATGCCTAATGCTCTCATTAAGTTATAAACTAAAAAAAGGAGCACAAAAACTTTAAAGAAAGTCATATCTGTCCGACTCGAAATATCAGAACATTTAAAAACTGCAGCCCATTGTTCTGCGCCAAACTGTTGCATTTTTACTTAATATTAAATTTTGAACACAAAAATTGCAAACTTGCCCACTGTGCGGTGTTGGTGTGCGTGTGCATGTGCGCGCGCGTGTATATGCGTGCGTGTGGGGCCAAAAACATAATTTACAACTTTAAAAATTTGTCAAAACAAATTATCATAATATGTTCATCAAAGCCAAGCAAAATAAACAAAAAAAAAAGAAGATATTTAAATACAACAATACTTCAGACAAACCAAAAACAGAGTTGCATATTTTTACAAAAAGTTGAAGATGGCAATACTGAAAATAATTTCTCTTAAATATTAAATTTTTTTGCAGCAATTTAATTTTTTTAAATTTGATATTAAGTAAGTTGCTCAAAAATGATATTTGATCCAGAATACAAAATTAAAAAGTATAATAAGTAATATTTTGATCAAAGTTAGACAAAAGCTCTAGAAAAATATTCTATGAAACTGTTTAAATTATACAAAACATAGGCAATAAGGCCTGGGGTAATAGACAGTAGAAAAGGAATTAACATTTATACAGATGGATCCAAGCTTAACGAGCAGGTAGGAGGAGGCTTCCACTCTGACGAGATGGGAGCCAGCAGTTCCTTTCGGCTGCCAGATCAATGTAGCGTCTTTCAAGCAGAAATCATGGCTATCAAAGAAAGCCTATTATTTTTAGAGAAAAGTGCTCTCACCGCAAGAGAAATCAATATTTACTCAGATAGCCAAGCGGACCTTAAATCGTTAAAATCTCCTAAAATCACCTCGAAGACAGTAAAGGAATGTGTTGACGTATTAATAGAACTAGCACAATATTTTACTATAAATCTGCTCTGGGTTCCGGGTCATAGAGACATAGAAGGTAATTGCAAAGCAGATGAATTAGCTAGATTGGGTACAACAATGCAAATCCTGCCGGATAAAGCAAACACACCTATACCATTAGCAACTTGCGGGCTGCTAATAGATAGATATACCATCAAATCCGTCAATGTCCTATGGACTCAATCATCAACTTGTGCAACAAGTAGATTGACGTGGCCAGAATGGAACACGGGCCACACAAACCGACTGCTGAAACTTAACAGGAATGACGTAAGAAACCTAGTTGGGGTTCTAACAGAGCACTGCGTGGTAGACACGCCAGTAGATTGAGGGCGCCTTATAATGATTACTGCAGAAGTTGTAGAGACGCTGAAGAAGAAGACTGTAGAACACCTTCTATGCGGGTGCATGTCTCTGTGTAGAAGAAGGCTAAATGCTCTGGGACAAACCTTTCTGGACGACGTTTGCAAAAATAAAACTAACAAAGATTGTTAGTTACATCAGAGGGATAGCCCCGGTGGTATCACAATGGGCCTACAACAGGCCTAGGTGCGTCAAATGACAGCCACTTTACCTACCTACCTACCTACCTACCTACCTACCTAGGCAATAAGGCTGCCATTCCATAATTGCCATATTTCAAATAGTATAAGCCACACGAGCAAAAATAAATAATGATATAATAATTTTTCTCTAAATAAACCACCCTATATGCAACATTTTTCACGAATACATATAGACTACGCATATTGTTTTACAGAACTGTACCTAGTTATGGATTTCTTTTCTATTTGTGTTTTTCTTCTTTTCTTTCTTTCTTTATGTACATCTTTCCCCAATGGCAGCCAAAAAAAAATTCGTGTATCTCTCTTATCTGATCTAAAAACAAAACAAGGTTACGATATTTGCATAGGCATTAACTTATAACTACAAAAGCAAAATTTCTTTCATAAATCATATGCTTCTCCTATCAATTACTTATAAATCCCAGAACTGCGCCAGACGAATGAATCTCTGTCAGCTTGCTGTCCAAGCAATTAACAAGGCAAATCAATATCTTAGCTCCTTGGTTCCCACAAACGCCCCGCGCCCAGCGCTAAGAGAAAAACTTGGAAATACTCAAAGCTGCGTGTCCAGCTTGGTATGGCTACCATTAAATTGATGGAACTCAGGCGATTCCCCACCAAAAACAAAAACAACAACAATCACTACCAAAAACAATAATGTTTAAGCTACTTTCATGGCAGAGGAGTCGGAGGAGATGGAGCAGAGCATTTTGTTTTTTTTTTTTTTAGAGACGAAAGGTTGTCTGTTAGGCGGTGTGGCGGCGTGGCGGCTGTGGCTGCTGCGATTTTTCGATTTTGATAGAAAAACAATTTTTCTACTCCATTTCGCGCGTTCAAGGCATCCGTCTAGCAGCAGCGCACGACGCAGCCACTGAACCAATCAACGCACACTAAGTGGGCGCAACGGGGCGTGGCGGGGCATGGATGATGAGCTGTTCTGGGGCATCTGTTTTTTGCTTGGGTACATGATGGCTTGAAGCGTGAAGATGCCGCCAGTGCGATAAACGTTAGAAATGAAATAAAAATAAAAACCAATTTTTTTACTATTGAGCCCCGAGTAATATAAAATTTTGTTTTTTTGGCGAAAGTTTGTGCTCTGCATATGACCCAATTCTGCACGCACCTGGTCGTTATTGGAATTGTCATACACTGTCATGGTAGGAACGAAGGTATAACGAGTTTGTGATAGAAGAAGTCACTTTCGTTCCAATAGACGCATCGATATAGATCCAAGATATTTCAAAATATGCGGTATTCAGTTGATGCTATCATGGCGGTATCTTGAACCGCTGCCCTGAAATAGAATTTCTCAGCTTAAGGCTACCAGATTGATTAGTGCAAAAAATGTTTCTCTTTGGAACGCAGAGAGATAATGTGGAGCATCATTAGCACTTGACATCTAGATGATGCCAGCAATTCTATCAACTATTTTGCTTTGTAAGTTTCTTCGTTACGGAAATTGGAACTTTTCAATCAAGGGCGTGTAACTCAAGGCGTAAAAATCTAAATCTAAATCTAGGTACAATGTTGCCTCGGCACAAGTTTTCCTTTTCCATCGTCTCCAAACCACACTAAAGGGACAGAAGGGAACAGAAATTACAAGCTGGATTTGTACCTTCTTAAGTCTTTATCTTTTTAGATAAGAGTGGTCTAATTCAGAACAGTTTGGGCATTCCTATATTGTATCACTTATTTAGAAGAGATAATATAAAACCCATAAATGTTGCAGCTATAGAAACGTCTGAAATTAACTTCGATCAGTCGTTATCTCTAAGAGATATCAAGCTCTATAACAAATTTGTTTGTAAACACGGGTCACTTAATATTAATGATCCTCTAGAAATATGTTTAAATAATAATAGTATAGAATGTTTTTTTTAGATTTAATTTAATTGATTTATGTATTTTATTATGTTTTAAAAAAGCTATGAAAACTGTTGTACATCATTTAGTTTCAAATAATAACAAAAAAAATTGATTATACATAAAATACTTGAGCGATCATCTAGGGCTCATTAGTACAAACTAATTTAAAATAGTTCAACTAGTTTTTATTCTGGTTTATAATATATAAATAAAAAAATTCTATAAATAACACAAAAAATCTGTGAAAAGAATGCTCATGAGCATTACGACCAAAGTCTTCCGTTAGTTTATACCATATCGTTCTATGCGTCTATGTCTCTATACCTCTTTACCCTATACCTCTATACCTCTATACCTCTATACCTCTATACCTCTATACCTCTATACCTCTATACCTCTATACCTCTATACCTCTATACCTCTATACCTCTATACCTCTATACCTCTAAAAAAAAAAAACTCTATACCTCTATACCTCTATACCTCTATACCTCTATACCTCTATACCTCTATACCTCTATACCTCTATACCTCTATACCTCTATACCTCTATACCTCTATACCTCTATACCTCTATACCTCTATACCTCTATACCTCTATACCTCT
>JBAMAX010004501.1:0-42798 GCA_037043745.1 Chymomyza amoena
ATTGAAACTCGCAGGTTGCAGAATAAATATCATGTCTAAGTCTTTATTTTGTTTTTAAGCGCTTCTTAAAAAATTAAAAATTTGTAAAAGCCGAGTAAACTATTTTTTTTAAGTCCAAGTTGCCTGCTCACAATATTTTCATTTTCATTCACTTTACACAAAAAAAAATAAATAAAATGAAAATTTGGAATACTTTTTACAAATTTTTTCGTCCTCATATCCAAAGCCGTTGCTATGTGAAAGCTTTTCAAAGACCAGGAGCCAAAGAAAACGCCTTTAAGCTCCAGCAGACCAGTGACATTATGAAGCGTGCTCTAAAGATCTTCAAATCAGACGAGCTAATATTGTGCTTCAATGGCGGCAAGGACTCCACAGTGCTCTTGGATTTTATAATGAAGATGCAGTTGAAGCCACAGCTTGGCATCTTGTATGTCAAGTCCTTTGATCCCTTCGACGAAATCGATCAGTTTATTGATGATTCTGCTCGATATTACCAAATACAAATAAAACGATATCATGGATTGCTTCAGTTGGCTGTTGAAGATGCTTTAATGGATTTTCCAAAAGTACGTGCGGTATTGCTGGGCAGTCGTCGCAGCGATCCTTGCTGCGCTAATTTTACAGATATGTCGCCGACTGACAAGGGTTGGCCCCCACAAACGCGCATTCTACCCTTGCTTGATTGGAACTATAATGATATTTGGAACTATATTCTTCAAAATGAGCTGCCATATTGCAGCTTGTATGACAAGGGATATACCTCGTTGGGGGATAAGAGCGACACTAATGTAAATCCCGATCTGTTAGTGTATGATGAGGCCAAGGATAAGCTAGTTTATAAGCCGGCTTACGAACTGCAGGATATTAGCAAAGAACGTTCAAATCGTGAAGAAATATATAGACCGACAAAACCGGTAGCCTTTTTTTTGGAAAATGACAATAAAAGCAACGATTAATGCTGGTTATATTGAGATAAACGTTTTTTATAAGATCATATAAAGATCCGAAAATCCGATTCAGCCATATACATCTGTCATGTTGATCTGCTTGCTTATCCTTCTGTTTGTATGGATTCCCTCTAAAGAAGTCAAGCTGTAAAAATTTTGTCATAGCTGGAAAGAACTTCAGATTTTTGTAGCCCGACGATATGTACAAAATTAACATTTTCCAAGTAAATCTTTTTAGTAGGTTGGGAGCTTTGTAAGTTATGGAAGCTCGTCTCAAAGCAGTTTTAATATAAATATAATATAAATATATACGAAGGCTCGATTAATTGAAAATTATTTTTACGTCTTGGGAATATCAATCCCCTTTCTGTCCAGACTCGAAATTATTGCTTGTAAATTTATCCCATAAGGCCTGGCGAAAATCCTCTGGCTGAACCCAAGATGGTGCCGGCTGTGCAATGGACTGTGTATTGGCTCAAGAACCAGAGTCAGGCTCTTGTCTCCCTCGACGCTTGGGCCAGTGCCCGGCCAAGCTGAAGCAGCGCAGCAGTATCCGGATTTCCAACTCTGGTGCTGCTACGTTGGAGCCATGGACAGAGGTGCCTGGCAGCAGGCTTAAAATGCAATTCGAGGTTCCAAAAACAAAATGCAAAAGCTAGGACTGGGAACAAAATGGGTATGTCTTGACTGCTTTCACCGGCGGGCACGGAGCGAATAATACCCTTCTGCGCGTCTTCAGCGGTAACACCTCTGTACTGGTTGCATTGTACACCAGCCGTAACCTCCTGTTCCAGTAAGGGCTATGCAAACTATGTGTGACTCCCCCCAGGGATCAACTGGTGTGGTTACACCGGTTAGGTTTAACCTTACCTTATCCCATAAGCCCTGCTAGAAAATTGGAAAATCAGTATCTCAAGAAATTCAAAAAGACCTGCTTCTTTTATGGCTTCTCTAATTATTAGGAACGGTTTACAGGAACGGCTTATCTCACAGTAAAGAAAAATTTTCTACTGATCCCAAACAATTCTTTAGTTTTAATTATACTTAGCATTCATTCGAACTATTTCTATCTAAACTTGACTATAAAAGAAGATTCTCTATTTCATTTTTGGCCCCGACGCAAAAAGAGGGGTGTTATAAGTTTGACGTGTCTGTCTGTCTGTCTGTCTATGGCATCATAACTCCCGAACGCATGCAGTGATTTCAAATTAGTATTTCAGTTTTGTATTAAAGGTGACTTATGTGCGAGTGTTCCTAGACATGTTTGTCCCCCAGCGCGACGTATTTTTTTTAGAATTATTAATAGATTCTTATTATATACTCTTCCAAAGGTGCTGAGGAGAAGATCTGCTACCAAGAAGATCTGCTAAGAAGCAGATATCGGCGGTACCAAGAAGTATATAAACATTAAGTTTCTTTTATTATTTTTTACTTTTTAAATGAAAATTACTTAAGTTCTTGTGTCGGGGGTTTTTTAAATTTTTAATTTAATTTTATTTCAAAGCGTGATAAAATTGTGGGATTAAAGATAAAATATATGGAATGCTCCATATATGGTATGCAGGATATAGTGCTATCTTTTAACAATAAATTTCAGGTAAAAATATGTAGTCTGGGATCTCCTTCACAAAGCCATAGCTATTAGCTCCGACCATTTTTAAAAATGCGTAGACTTTTAGCTTTGCACATTATATTTCAAAATCTTTTAAAATCTTTAATACTCTTTGGTTACATTCATCGTGTTGTCTTTATAACGTGAAATTAGCACCTCCAAGTCCTCTGTGCTGGCTGCCGTAGCAGGGGGATTGATTGTTGGGTACTCCTTGGAGACATGTTTCCATTATTGTTTTGTTCCATGTAATTCTGACATCTTTTATGAGAATCAATGACTGATGGGTTCAAAGATTCTTTAGTTAGAAGCCGCCTCTGATATGGGAAAACAGACGCTTACCTGATGGCAATTTGGCTGCCAAAAAGGCATAAGGGCTTGTTGTGGACTGCTCTTAGCTTCAGGACTCTTCTTCAACCTTACCTATAGCTATGCGACCGCCGGCATCGCTCTTGGATTCATCGACCCTAATAAGCCCTCTCACCACGACATCGTGGCAATCCCCGAGACTCTATGCTCCAATTAGGAGTTAAGAATCCGTAGTAGTAGTAATACCCGCTTATTATATACTCTACCAAAGGTGCTGAGGTATAAGAAGCAGATATCGGCGGTACCAAGAAGTATATAAACTCTTTCTCAGCTTAAGCCGTCATCTCAAATGTATTTCGAAGGCATTAAAAGCTTGATGGCCCTAGCTCCACTAGGAGAGAAGGACAACAGTAAAAGAACTAAAAGCCAGAATATCTAAATTATCTACATTTTCTTCAAACGGATCAATTTTATCGATTCTTCTCAATATTGCATTCTACCGTAGCTAAATTTCGATGAATCACTCCAGGAATAATCAAAATCTTTACACAATTATAAAACTTATTGCTATGAAATGCATTTAAAGTAATAATTGTAGGAGCTGGGATCAAATATTATATGGCTATAAAGAACAATATGAGTTTTTAGTTATTTCACTATGAGCTGTTCCAAGAACCAGTAATTTGTAAAAATGTTTATGAAGAAACCGCAGTCACCAAAATAGGTTCGAACAAAATTCCTTTACTTGTACGGATAACAACAGAACATATTAGTTTCTTAGCTTATCCTATTAAAGAAACAGCTCGTGTCTATCATCTAATATTCTCTAAATACCAACTGTGACCTTTGTTTTTACATGAACATTTACAATCGTTCAGATATGACTGTAGCAAGCTGATTCGGATGATCACTATAGAAATTAAAAAAACAACAGGAAATATTATAAAGAGTGCCAAAATTAATAAAGAAGATCGAAGCTTTGCGAACCAAGCTAACATGAGGCGAAATCCCTTGGCCTTAAGCCTTACCAACGCTTTAGCATAAAAGCTATAGCTAGCTAAATTTGTCTAACGACAAGTTTTTGGCAAAAATTTATATAGAACTCTCTCAATTTCAGTAAAATAAATGAAGAATATTTATTACTTGTATTACTTTTTCATATTAAAATTGAATATAATGAAATCGGTTCAAGCAGTTTTTTATATACTACTTAGACTGTTTTGGTTGAATAGACTTGGACTTTTTCGAATTGGCCATGTTTAGAATCTGCTTTTTGACGGGCTTCTTACTCTTCTGCTTCTTCTGATTGGCACTAGCTGTTTTTACATTTCTGGTCTTGGGGGATATCTGAGTTTTTTTCGACTTCTGTTTATTTATTTTTGAAGTAGCAGGTTTGCCATTCGTTGCTTTAATATTTTTACTGAATAATACAGTCATGGCTTTCTTAAGAAGGTGATTGCCTTTTTTATCTGTTAGATTTAGAATGCCACGACTTATTTTAGCAGCTGATGGAACACGTTTACCTTCTACATTCGATGGTCGTCGACTGAGAATCATGTGGCTCTTAAACTGTGTCATTTCCCAAAAATCGGGCGATTCATATTGATATTTTGTAAAGAATTCAGATTGTTTGGGCTTTTTAGCTGCATATTTATGGGTATTTACAAAAATTTCGCTCTTATTGACGTCTCCAATGCTCTTGGAGAAAAGGACAGAACTTCTGTGAGTACCTAAATACTGCTTAGACATCTTGTTGCTTGCTGTACCGAGTTCCATGTTTTTGGTAGTAGTCGAATTTCGGACCGAGGTTTTTGAATTCATGGCAATTGTATTGAAAAACGTATCCCTGAAATCTTCTATGCTTATTCCAGCATGGGCTGGTGTTTTGTTGCTCACGGCTTGTTGGTATTTTAGACATCCGATCGTCTTTTTTGGAAACTGCTGGTAATGGATCGGGTCTATTGCATTGTTTATCTCGAAATCTATGAGATGTTTAGACATTCTATTATTACTGTACCACATTGCTGCTAGGACTATGAGCGGTATGTAAGTCTTGTAAGTGTCGTAATCGCTTTGGTCTTCTTGAAAACATTCAAGCTTAAAATTTGTATAATGTGAATGTGAATGCGAATTTAGTATTTCTCATCAAAATTTATGCACAAAAAAAACCAAAGATAATTTAGATTCTCTTCCAAAAAGCGTAATATAAAATTTTGTTGTTCTCAAATGCTCAAAAGTATAATCTCTACTTTATGAAAAAAAAAAACAAGTGACATTAAAGCAAAGACAACTTGGGTTTTACAATTTTTAAACCAGTCACACTGAGTGACGTCATCAATATAAGCAGGCCTGAAATAAAATGTAGCAGCTATTTCTTAGGGTAGACTCTTGGCAAACATGCACCCTCTCAGATTGGAAACCAAGGCCAGTGCGGTCTACTGGCATTGACGTCGGAGCCCTAGTCCTTGCTGTAATGATTCCAATCAGCAACCTGGCAGCCAAGTCGAAGGTTCACGGATGCAAGAGTAATGACGAGGCAGCAAAGCCGCTGACGCTTTTCCACTGCATAATTCCCGACTTAAGTGCCTAGGAGGGAGATGAATTTAAATGGAATCCGAGCTCCGGCTGCTGAGTGCCCACAGAGCAGCCACGTATAAAGCAATAAGGCGATTCGTGGCCCAAGTCGCAGGTTTGCTGTGCAGCTAATGGCAGCATAGAAAAGACGTTGTTGCTTTTCATCACAGCCGGGAAATAATATGTCTATTGTTTCATTTTAAATGAATACAAAAATTATTAAAAGTATCCAAAAATCATTTTCCTTTATATAAGGCCGTGGCGCAAGTGGAAGACTTAATTTTCTCTTACAAGCAATCGCTTTGAAAGAGTTAGTCTCGTCTAAGCTTAGAGGTAAGCGCCTGGATTAGGTTGTAAGGCGTACTAGAAAGGCAAGCAGTCTCTTCCTGCCCGTTGGGCTAAGTAGATGGAATAGATGAGCTCGGAGCTAAGCTTCTAGATAAGCTGACTAATGATGACGATTTATTTTGGCAGACCGGTCCTACAAAACCTACATGTCCCGTATTGTTAACCGAGAGAGCAGATTCAAAGTAAGAAACTCCTAATTAGTAGATCTACATAGAAGGTTCGAAGACGAATGAAGATACAGGAGTGAGCTTACTCTCGGATGAGCACTCGGCGCGGCTTTCATTGCGTCTTCTCAGTTGATGTATATCATACCTTATAACGAGAGAGCGGACGAGTGCGCTAGAAGAGAATCAGCGCAGTATGAGCGGAAGATCTATGCAGAACGAAATATTGGAAATCACGAAGACAGAACCGCGAGAGAGTGCAAAAATGGGACACTTTATCTGGTTGTCATATCTCCCATGCACTCTGACCAAGATACAGCCCAAAGCGAGGCATGTCGTCTACAAAGATTTTGTATAAGCTGCGGAGATGAGAAGGGTATAGAAAGCATAAAACACCTGCTGTCCGGCTGCACCGCACTTTTTAGGAAGTATCTGACAAAACTTTTCTTTGAAGACATTGCATCTGCCCATTATCCTATTTTTATGATGTCTTCAAAATGGTTCCACAAGCAGAAAGATTTGCAGCTGGAGCTACTGGCACTCACTAACTATTATACCTTTCCTGCACTCAGCGCTGCTATTTCCCTCTCTCTGTCATTTCCTTTTATATACTTCCTCGTTAAATAGACATCGCAATGAACAGTACGGACTCCGGGTAATATAGAGATTGTTAGGAGCACCCTAACGAGGCTAAGCCAACCCGTATTAATCAAATTGATGCAGTTCTTGAAAAGCTTGATTTACGAAGTCTCGAACTCATCAAGAATCAAAAGAATGACCATTGACATCAGAATCCAGAAGCTCCTTCGTTTAGACACATATTCAACCGTCCTTCGACGAGCTACCTTCTCGGAACGAACACTTTATGACGCTTAAACACTTTTGAGCGGCTTACGGAATTACTCTCGAGTTTTCTGCATTTTGGATCGCAATGACGCAGCTGACTAGAAAAAAAGCCTTCCCACCGCCTCGACCAGGTGATCCAAATATCTTTAAGAGCTTTTAGTCTAAAGCAAAACCGAGCCTCAAAGCTGCATCCAAGCTGGTACTTAAATCAAATAACTGAAGCACCCTATATATGCTCACATTTACGAAACTGAATCCAGACCCTGTTTATTTTGTTTGCCAAAAAGAGTAGCTGGCTTTCAATTTTATGAGTTAATGCTTAAATATACTGGTTACCATTATGGGAACATTTAGGCTGGTTTATTTTTTATTGGGGGCTGATTGGTTAGTGATAATCACGGGGGCGGGGTGGAGCTTTCGGACGATTGTTTGTTGTTCTTTTTTGTGGTTCACGCTGGTAAATAAAATGTAATTGTAAATAAACATAAATTTTAAAATTATTGCCAATACGTTTCGCTTTATTTGCAACTTATTTATGTCGTTTTTTTCTTTTATTTTTATTTTTAAACTCACACAGATGCGCGTATACAACGGCAACCACATAGATACAACGCATAATGGATACCGACATGCGATATAAATATTATTCGCTTTCAATATTTTTTACGCACACTACAAAAAAGTGCGCGAAATTCAGGTATGCACAACTGTTGCGTTCAGTTGGGAACAGAGATTGGTCCTGGCGGGTATTGGTGATAAGCTGGACTATGGAACATTCGCACAAGGTCAGGATTATGTTACCAGGCCACATGGAGTACTTAACCATATTACACCTGGACCACAGTATGCACAAAACTTCTCTAGCATACTCAACACCTATTCCACAACTACTTTGCAATTTCTTTAGGACCTTACCTAGGAGTACTATCTCCTAATACCAAGGATGGCTTGCTCTTTCTGTTCAACCCCACAATATGTTTCTTGGGAAGCCTCGATCCAAAAGCTACTTTCCATTACCTAGGCAGACCATTCCCTTGACTTTTTGCAACCAAGGCAGATGCCTCTTGGAGGATCTCTGTCCCTACCGTGTCGAACCCCACATAAAGAACCGGTAGAACGACTTATACTTCATGGAAAATATAGGTAGCCTGAGAGCACAACGTGCTTATATTAAGAGCATACAAAAGTTGCCTCAAACGGATGGCTAATCCTTTGGTGACCCAACTCGTCAGTGCAGAGCAATGAAAAGTTGCTTAACGCTTTTCATATTTTTTTGTTGCTTTTATTTTTGTTTTTTTTTTTTTCGCAAAAGTTTCCACTTGTTTTTATTATTTGCTGTCAACGTGCCGCCGCAAAAGCCCGCCTTCTGACCCCTCCGGAACCAACCCGCGCTTATGCTTCTCCTTTAATGTTTGTCTGCGCTTTTTGCGTGTTTGTTTTTTGCCACTTTTGCGGATATCATAAATTGGTTCGGCGAGCAGCATTTCCCATGTGGAAAATTGAAATGTGTTTTCTAGTAATGCGTTGAAAGTTGTGCCACATCACCAGTGGGGTAGGGTGTTGCCTGGGATGCCATGGTGATGGGATTGGGTATACTCTAAACTGTATACGTAGCTATGCCCTGTTGGACGGCAGTTCAACCAGTTGCTTGACAAAACCCGCTTACCCACTTTATAAACAAGCTTAACCCGAAATGTAGCGTTTTCAGCAGCAGCAGCAGTCAAGAGCATGGAGCAGAGCAAAGCAAAGCCAGAGATGTCTGCATACTGCTATGGCAAAAGCCTAAATGCTTCGGAACGCATATGTCAGTTAAACAGACTTGGTCGGTGGACTGCATCATACACTCCAGGTAATAGGAATAACATTCTGCTGACCATCACAAGCATAGACTTTACATAGACATCGATGTGCATCCGGAGACTCTGCCCATAAGTACCTGTTAGTGTACCATGTGTATGAATCCTTTTAATTGGATGCGGTTGAGCTGCCGAAGGCAACGTCTCGCTTACAAATTGCATCCTTGACACATAGTGCAGGTTACACCCCCGCTGTTCAAACAAGAACTCATTGCTTTTGAGTGAGGAGCTGCCTAAACCGCGTGACTACAGGCTTCCCTTACAGTTTTATGGCTACTATGCATGGTTCTGTGTTATCCACATTGTGGAACGGGTATCGATTCACGCGGTTTTCCTGAAAGATGGCTGTGTTTGACTATCTGGCCAAGGGTAGACTTCATTATTGGTTTTATTCTCTTTTACAAAAGGCTTGGTGAGACCTTACATGGTAACTGATGTCAGGATAGTTTGTGCAAACCCTGTTTGAGGATAGGAAACCAGAATCCAATCAAGGGGTATGCGCTGCTCCAGCCGTAATCAGCAAACGAGCTGGACAAAGGTTGTATGACCAAAATCTACTGACAGTCTTTCACAACTTATTAGAAGACGTCAGCAGATTTGTTGTTCTTGTTGCCAAGCCAACTATGTGATGGCTGGACAGCGGTATTAAGGCTGTTTTCTGTGATTGGGGTCGAAATCATCGTCCATCCCAGTATATTCATTATCTCCCAAAATAAAGCTTGCATACTCACTACAAAACCTGCCTGCCTCTGTAACTTCATAGAAAGACGACCTCTTTGGGACAAACGCAGTACCATCATATCTCTCAGGGTGACAAACAGTTGTGGTCATTGCAATCCACAAACATAAGGGCTTATCTTCAAAGGAAGATTGGGAAGTCATGGTAATAAGTTGGAACCGGGAGTGAGCAAGACCTGGTAATCTTTGCATAATAACCCCACTGGATGAAGTATTTCTACGTGTTTGCTATTTCTAGAAGCCAGAAGACAGAAGATTGTAAATTTACTGTAATAAGCTGAATTCGGTGGGATGGTGAGAATTTACTAGCAGGGCGGAGCAAAACCGCAGGGCAGAGAATTTATGCTTTCAGGAGCTGGTAGAAGTTTAACAATTCGCTGACGGGGCGGAGCAAGACCAGGTAATCTTAACCTAATAACCCCGCTGCACGAAGAGTTAATAAATGTTTTCACCATCGAGAGGCCAGAAGGAAGAATAAATCACTGATGATATGGAGCATGATCTGGTGATCATTCGCTGACGAGGCGGAGCAAGACCAGGTGATCTTAACCTAATAACCCCGCTGCACGAAGAGTTAATAAATGTTTTTAACATCGAGAATCCAGAAGGAAGAATGAATCACTGATGATGTGGAGCATGATCTGGTGATCGTTTCGTAATAACCAAGCTGAGTGAGGAACTTGCAGATGCTTCCTAATTCGAGAATCCAGAAGGTAGAAGATTGTATTACCATAAATAAGCTGAGTTTGGTGGGAGGCTAAGAATTCAATTACAGGATGCAGCAAGGCCAGATAATCTTTGTGTAAAAACCTGACAGGGCGAAGAGTTTATAGCTGCTGGAACCGGTAGAAGGTTAATAATTCACGGATTGGGTAGAGCAAGATCGAGGGATCTTTACTTTATAGCCCCTCTGGACGACGGGTTAATTAATGCCTTTTACATCGAGAGGCCAGAAGAATGAATAATTCACTGATGAGGAGGAACATGATCTGATGATCTTTGCATAATAACTCCGCTGAACGAAGAAGAGTGAGTAATAACCCCTCTAGACGCTGAGTTAATAAATGCTTTTTACATCGAGAAGCCAGAAGAAGGTGGTGATCTTTGAAATGTAACCCCGCGGAGCAAAGTACTTACAGATGCTTTCTACTTCGAAAAGCCATTTTGCTCAATGTCTAACCTCATAAGTGGCAAGAATCAGCAGTAATTAAATATGACTCACCAAGGAGAAAAGTATATGGGGGCTAAGCTCGATACAGGGAGAGTCAAGGTTTCCAGACCCACTTTTCCTGCAGTGCGCCATGATGATTGACTATAAGGATGCAGAAGGTCCTTTACTTTGCTACAACACTAAGCTCCCAACAAGTACTATAATCTGCTTATTCTCTTTTATATTTTTTTTTAAGTGCATATTTTTGTTATCAAGTTTAAGCGAACTCAAAGCAATAAATAAAACTAACGAGAGCCACTAAGAGAGTATCTATTTAATTCGAAATGTTTCACCGGAAGCAAATATTGCAAATGGCTGTTTTTACAGTTGCTCTGGTAAATGCATGTATTTTAAATACATATATAATTCGCATTGAATGTGTGCAATGGAAAAATTGTAAAATTGCACAATTCATGGAATTGGCAACAAAAAAACCAAAATGGTCACGAGCAAAACATTTGAACAGTTTGAAAGCTTATGCACATGGTGCAAATAAATAAAATAAATATTATTATGGAAAATAAAAAAATAAAAAAAATGATAGTGAACAAATTGGAAATATAATTAATCGTATAAGCGGGCTTTGAGTGTGTTAAAACAAAGGTTTTTTTTTAATTTTAACTAGATTAATGGGTAATGACAGATGAACTAATAATATCCCTGGGCTAGGCACAGGACCAAAACTATTTTAATTTTTTCAGCTTGCACTTGGCTGATTTTATGTTACTGCTGTTCCAATTCCACGCGTTTCCACTAAATTGACATAATGACCAAATCATTTTCTAGTTCAATGGGCAGCACTGGCAGCTTAGTAGCTGGAACATTACGTTCCACTGCACTGCACATATAGACATTTGTATATACAATTATTTTTACATATATATTTTATACATATGTACAGCTGTATGACATTTAGCGCCCATTCATTTGGCATTCATAAGCGCCATCATGTCGCACCTCGCATTTGGACTCAAACTCCGCCAAAGGCTACGCTCCGCTCCATTCATTTGAAATGCAAATGTTCATTTTCAATTTAAAATTTATTATAAATGTCAACATTAATTTAGCGTGTGGCAGTGCCAAAAAATCTATGCACATGTAGGCTGCCAATGTGTCGCCATTAGGTTGACACCTGACACGTGGCTCCAGTCGAAGTTGGAGCAGGAGTGGGTGTCCTTTTGCAACGTTGCCACGGGCTGCTGTCAGAGCCCGTCTAACAAATGCAGCGCCAGTAGAGCCAACAATTAATCAAGCAAATGATGCGCATGTGGACAACACCCAGATGCAGTGCTGGAGGAGATGCTTTTATGCCATAGAAGTGCTTCCACACTGGCACAAAAGGTTATTTGACACACACCAAAAAAGGTAAAACGGTTGACAAACCGTCTTCAAAAATGACCAAATAAAAACAGAAAAAAATTTGCAAGCATTCGCACAGCTGACACTCATGTGACACTCATTTGTGTCCGTCCACGTGTCGAGATGTCCTCGCAGTTGGTGAAAATTTAGCAAAAGTTACCTTATTTTGTTTTATTTTTATTTGCTGTTTATTTTTTATTTTATTTTTATTTGCAACTCTCGGGAGAGAGAGAGGCGGCCCTAAAATTCAGTCAGGCGACAGACAACTGCGAAAAAGTTCCATTTATCAACTGATTGACTAGATAATTGGCTTTGCACCAAATGATAATGGAATAGATGTCACAAAGGCAAAGCACAAATGCTTCCCGGTTGGGTAGCTTAACAATACTATTTATAATACAGTGGGAGCAAATGGTGAAACATTTTATTAATGAGAGCAAAAGTACAAAACTTTTACTACTTGGGGACATTTTTCATGGAGACACCTTTTTGAAGTCAAAGGAACAAGTGGAACTGTGGCACACAACTTGGCCTAGAGAAACACCCAACATTTTTGTCTTATGAACATGTATAATAATATAATATGTAAAAAACTAATAACTTCATAGTATATAGTTAAGATATTTCATACTTACGATGCATTTTAAGGGCAGCCCGTGAACTCAACGCCTTGCGAGCTGGAAAAAATGAAATCCTTATTTAGATTTGTATTCAGCGACCCCAAATTTTTACATATAAAGTATTTTTCAGTTAGGGGCGTTAAATTGAGCTCAATTTTGTCCCCTAGTGCAATTAGTTCCACAATGAGCATGTATTCAAGGCATGAAGATGCAGAAAAGGTGGCACTTACAAGGATAAAAAGGAAGCAAGTAGGGGATGTTAAAAGAAAAGAGTGTACAAATTTCACATGAGCCGTTGAAGTAGGGTTACAAGTGTGGGCTAGATAGGGTAAGTCAAAGTAAAGGGTCAACTTGGTGGGGCTGGAATCGCTTAACTGTTTAGAAACTTGTGTTTTAAAAAGCCAAACTTGGCGCTACTGGATGCTTCAGGCGTAACAAAAACTTAAATGTAACACAAATAAGAACTTGGGGTTACATATTAGGCCAAAAGGATGAGTCTTGCTCTTGTGATTACGTAAAGTTGCAATTAAACTGCAGCTGAAATAAATCCAAAGTGGGTAAGGATGCAACTTGAAGAATTTCATGTGATAAACCGCAGCAGCCTATCCAATGAATGAACGAATGAATCTTTCTCTTAAAGCATTAGTTATAAGAGAAAATAAATTCAAAGAGAGCAATAGCTTGGCGATTAACGCTAAATTTTTCCGTTTTTATAATCAAAACCATTAATAAAAATAAAATAAAGTAAAATTTTTGAAATTTTACAAAGTTTGTGACCTTTGAGATGGTAAGTATATATATAAAAATAAACTTACAAATATTTTATTACCAATTTCAATACTCTCTTATTGCCTCCCAATAATTTTTTCAACATTTCAGTTCCATCAAGCATATATGTTTAAGATCAAAAGTTTTTTTTATTTATTTTAAAAAAAGTGAAGAATCTGTACATCAATTATGCAGCATAACAACACATGGATGGTAAATAAAAAAAACAGCCAAACCCCATACCGCCGTATGAGAATTTTAATTGTAGTTAGTCTTACTGACCCAACGTCTTTCCAAAACCTCTCCGTTTAAGCCGCCTTAAAGGGCGGGCACGGAGCAGTACTCTTGCGAGCAGGCTGCGGTGTCTTTGCAATCTATCGCTGTATCTACTAGTGTATCTACCAATCTGCTCTTCAACTGTATGCAGTTTGAGGTCTTCATGGAATGTGGAGCCGCGTACGTACCAGGCACAGTCGATTCTGCAATACCTGTATGCGTTTATAGTTCGATTTGGCCGCAATCCCCCAAATCTGCACTCCATAAAGTCATATCGGAAGAATACAGTGCACATAAGAAGCTCTTTTACATCTCAGCGGCAAGGTGCTCCTCTTATTGTTGAGCCACCGCAGTTGTACCAGTCTGTGACGACATCTTTTAACCGTATCTTTGAGGTGTGGCCCAAAGGTAAGGCGCTTGTCCAAAGTGATGCCGAGGTATTTAGCTAGTGACGGCTGTTCCAGGGTCACTCACTCTAGCTGGATTGAAGGGGTATGCGTCAATCCTTTGAGTGCGAAGCAAGGGTTTATTGTTTTTAGCGGGTTAACCTTCAAATTCCACCGTTTGCACCAAACTACAGGAGTATCTAGATACGCTTGTAGACCACTACTTGCCTCTACGCTACATTTGGCATTATAGATTACTGCGATGTCATCTGCGTATATCGCAATAATAGCCTTAGAGGGAGCTTCCATATGTTCATATACAAAGAAAAGAGCAGCGGACTCAGAACACTACTTTGCAGCTCTCCTGCTCTCATAATATAAGTTGACGAGTATATGTCCCTTACCTTGACCTTAAACTCTAGTCCTTCCAGATATGACCTTAAAAAGCCATAGTACGGTGTAGGCAAAAGGTTTTTAGCTTTGTATAGTAGACTATTATGCCACACCCTATCGAACGCTTGCTGCACATTTATGAAGACAGCGTTGAAGAACTCCAGGTCGTCAAAAGCCTGCATGATGTGCTTCACCAATTTGTGGACCTGTTCCACAGTGCCATGCCCCTCTCAAAAGCCGAATTGGTGATCCAGCAAGATATTGCATTCACTTATAATGGCAGAAATCCGATTCGCAAAAGTCCTCTCCCATAATTTAGACAGGGAGGGTAAAAGACTTATTGGCCGATACGAGTCAGGATCAGCTTCTGGTTTGCCTGGCTTGTCAATCATAAGAATCGCAGCTAGCTTCCATTGCTTTGGGAAGACTTGAAGCCAGATAATAGCATTAAAAATTAATACAAAGGAGCGCTCTTGTAGGCGAGGCCTTTAACCTAGCATTGCAAATCCTATCAATACTCGGAGCTTTATCAAAAGTAATACTAAATGTTAACAAATGCATTTTGCCATTTACAACGCTAGGCTCGTAGGGTTGCCATAAACTCAGATGATGTGCGAAATAGATATTAAAATTTGTTGATTAGAAATGGATAGTCAAGAGTTGAAAAATGTGCAAAAATATATCTTCTACGAAAATTAGAAATTAGCTTTCTTAAGTCCCGCTTTTTTTTCCATTTATTACTCCTTCACGGAGCTAAGGGCTTCAACAGGAACCTTCCACCGGACTATGTTTGGCGCAGTTTGCTTTGCTGTGTCCCAGCTGATGTTGCGTTGGGACAATTCGTTGAGTGTTGTACGACGCCAGGTTGCCTTTGGCCTTCCTCTCGTCTGCTTCCTTGTGGGTTCCATTCTAAGGCCATCCTGACGATGCTGCTGCGGTCCTTTCTCAGTGCATGGCCAATACAACGCCACTTGCGTGTTCTTATCTGGTTACAGATAGGAACTTCACTAGTGTAGTGCCATAATTCCGCGTTTGATATCCTGTTGGGCCAGAATATCCCTCATATAATCCTTAGGCACTTGTTGACGAATGACTACAGTTTCGACATCATTCTTTGCGGGGCCATCCAAGTTTCGCTGCCGTATAACAAGATGGACTTGACGCTCGCAATGAAGATCCTCAGCTTTGTTCTTCTGCTTATTTGCTGCTTTCTCCATATGCGGAATATGCTACCTTGGTTGGTGTGGTTGAGGCGCATCGCTTTGGTCTTGGTTGCGTTTATAGAGAGTCCAACTTTGCTGGCCAGGATCTCGAGATCATTCAGGCTTTGATATCGCTTAGTTTATGAAAAATGAGACAAATGTCGTCCGCGTTATCTAGGTTTACCAAATGACGGGTGAGACCCCACGTAATCCCACGCCTAGACCTGCATACATCTCTCATAACCTCGTCAACTACTATGTTGACTAGCAGTGGTGATAAGGAGCATCCTTGCCTAACACCGGTGTTTGTTTGGAGAGGTGTACTGATTTTCCCGTAGTGTAGTACTGCCAAGGCCGCATCATCGTACATCGCTTTGATTATCGATACGCTGTTGACTGGCACTCCTTTCCTCGCTAATGCCCGCCATATCGCTGATCTGTCTATTGAATCGAAGGCCTTCTTGAAGTCGATGAACTGGAGGTACAGTGGTGTGCGCCACTCCACAGCTTGTTCGGCTATTATGCGTAGTGTGTTAGCCTGGTCCACGCAACACCTGTGTGGTCTGAAGCCTGCCTGTTCATCGCGAAATGTTGGCTCTATTTTTTCTTGAAGGCGCTCGTTCAGTAAAGTTGCTAGTATTTTATAACTAGTATTTACAGAGTTATTCCTCGCCAATTGTTGCAGTCTGTAAGGTCCCCTTTTTTTGGAAGCTTGACGATGATTCCTGCTTTCCAAGATGAGGGCGCACACTCATTCTTCCATATGCGAGTGAAATGTGGGTGCAATGTCTCGGCAACAAGCTGCCTCTCCAACTGCAGGAGTTCGGCAGGTATACCATCAATGCCCGTTAGTCCCGCTTAAAAGTCCTTTAATTATATAAGAGTCCTAATGTGCAGTAGCAACTCTTTACAGCCATTTTCATAAAAGCGTAGACAATCGAAAACAAATTCTAAAAGTTCTCTGACATCTTCGCCTAAAATTTCGTCTCTCTCAATAGATTTCTTATTATTATAGTTTATTTCACCCGTTTTTTTCCAGTGTATACACATTAAAATGCAAATGTTAGTGAACACATTGTCTGGGATATTTGCTTGCTGTTGAACAAAAATTATATGCAAAATATTGTTTTGATGATCGCCAGAGCAAACAACTTGAAAGTTTGCGCTAGAAACAGACTTTATGGCAAAATTGTAGCTGGTCATATTACTCATGCGCCATGTAGCACAACAATGGTCACAAAACATGCATAGGTTGGGCAGTGGGCAAGGGGTCGAGTCGGTCCCGACGACGACGAGGACGAGTACGAGTTACTGGAACCGGGACAAAGGCTCTCAGAGACATTGTTGTGCCGCGTTATGTGCAGTTTTATGTTTCGCTGTTATTACTTTGCCATGTGTTTGTCGTTTGTTGTTTGGCGTTTGTTGTTTGTCGTTTGCCATTTGCTGGTTGCTGTTTTATTATGATTTTTTGTTGCCTTTAGTGGCTGGGTGGTTTTGGGTGGTTTGCTGGTTAGCACTGGTACTCTGGCTGTGGCTCGTTTAGTTGGTTGCTTTTAAAAATGCAGCATCATAAATTGCTGCCCTCCAAAAAAAAAAAAAAAAAAGAAGTAGCAGGCACAACAACTAAAACATAGGGCGTTACATAATGTTAGGGCAGTGTCCGGCACTAGATAAAAATGCTCTCGAGCTATTATTGATGAAGTGACCATTGCAAATGGCGCTGCCTATTAGCAAACTGCTATAAAGCCATAAATGCTTGGCCATAAATAACGTCGATGTCTCACTCTCTCCCAAAATGTCGCTATTTCGCTCTCTCTTCTCAATGCTGTACAAGTGACATGTGGCAAAATGCACTTTACTGTCACTTGACTGCTGACAGCGCAACTAAGCAACAACCTGCAATCCAATCTACTGCTTACTGACGTCACACAGATGTTCTCTCTCTTTTTGTCTCGACGTTGTCGCCGTGCAATATTACGCTTCATATTTGATGCCCGAATTTTGCGACAACAAGCGCTTGCCACACCCGCTCTCACCGCCTCACAGTGCTTTGTTGTAAGCCATTTTGTGTCCACTTTTAAAGTCGAAGCGTTTAGTGGAGCCACCTTGCAAGTTCAAGTTCTCAGCGCTGTGATGGAGTACCACGACACGGAGTAATCCATTTTGTTTGCCTCTCCCGCACTCACTCTCTCCCCCTCTCTACCCCTCTCACTCACGCTGTTTTCACTCACATGTGTCTTACACACACTCGCTCACTTATAATCGCATATAAAGTCTGTCGCACGTTTTGCTCCATGCTTTCGTCGTTGCCTTTTGTTTTGATGCTGTTTCTCTCACTTTCTTTCCTCTTTTTTTAGCTGTTTCTTTTTTAACGCGCTTCGCATAACAATGTCGACGACAACAACAACAGCAACATGTGCAAAACGAACAACGAAAAATTGCAAGTGGACACATGAATTATGTGCAGCACTCGAGTTAAACAACCGCCGGCGCAGCGTTGACGTCTGCGTCGCGTCGCTGTCGCAGCATCAAAATCGCCGCTCTCCTCGGCGTTTCTCAGTTAGCCAAACAACAAGCCAAAACAAAAAAAAAAAATACGACGAGCACCACAACGTCGGCGGCTTCCTACCAAATGTACTTCACTTGCGTTTATACTCTTTAAATAGTGCAGAGTATTTTGGTTTGAGCAGGTGGCATAGGCAATGAATTAAATGACAATATTATAATTTTTTGTTTAATCAAATGCCAATTAGCATAATTTGAGTCTATTTAATGTACACTATCAGTCAAAATCTTCAACTTGTTTTCGTTGATTATAGCACGGCATTTGACAGTATACATCGCGATAGCATATGGGAGGCGCTAAGATCCAGAGGTGTTCCGGAGAAGCTTATAGCTCTAACCAGATCACAATATGCGGATTTCAAGTGCAGAATACTCCACAATGTCGAGCTCTCAGATAGCATACCAACTAGCGCAGGGGTTAGACATGGATGTCTACTTTCACCGATCCTTTTCCTGATCGTCATTGATGACATCTTACATAACTCCATTGAAGGCAAGCGAAGAGGCCTCTACTGGAACTTCACCGAACATCTAGAAGATGATATTTGCCTATTGTCAGTAAAACACTCAGATATGCAAACAAAACTAGATGATCTGTACGCCGAGTCGGGAAAATTTGGCCTTAAAATCAACATCGACAAAACAAAGTCAATGAAAATAAACAGCAATAACGAAAACAAGTTTTTGCTACAAGGCAAAGAGATTGAGCAAGTTGAAGACTTCACATACCTAGGCAGTATAATATCCGCTGAGAACAGTGCTGGAAAGGATATTCTGGCCAGAATAAACAAAGCAACCGATGCATATGCGCAACTGCACCAAATCTGGAATTCGTCACAAATATCCTTCCAAACCAAAATGAGGTTATTTAAATCAAACGTCATCTCAGTGCTGCTTATGGATGCGAGACCTGGCTTGTAACCGACCTTCTAACAGGAAAAATCCTAAGTTTTGTGAATAGATGTCTCCGGCGTATTCTTAAAGTGTGGTGGCCAAACGTCATCAGCAATGCCGACCTATAGAAAAAGTGCAACCTGGAACCCATGGCCAACACTATCAAGCTAAGGAAATGGAGATGGATAGGCCACACACTGCGGAAAGATGCGAAGGAAGTTTGCCGTCAAGCTCTTGATTGGACTCCCCAAGGAAGCCGCAAAAGGGACCGCCCTAAGACAATATGGAGGAGTTCGCTACAAAAAGAGATCGATGAATGCGGAAAATCATGGAACGAGCTAAAATTGCTAGCCCAAAATCGAACCAGGTGGAAGTGCTTTATTAAGGCCCTATGCTCCAACCGGAGATAAAGGAATTGATGATGATAATCAGTCAAAATCTAGGTGGTAGGTTCAAAAAAAGAATCTCCTTACTAATGCCTGGCACAGGGAAAGGCAATATTTTAGCCATGCACAGTCGAACCTCCTTTAGATTCGAAAAAAAAACACTTATAAAAAGTAATATATTGGTAGAAAAACGTTGAAAGAAACCACATTTTAATATCAGTTAAAATATAACTAAAATATTTCTAAAACGAAATAAAAATGCAAATTCATTCTCCAGGAAAAAATATTTTTTAAAGCAATCTAATAACAATCGAACCACCTATAGATCTGAGAAAAAAGTATCATAGGTGCTTATAATATGAGAAGTATAACATTTTAGTACCACTTAAAATATATTAAAAATAAAAAAATTTTACTAAAAACAAAATAAAAAAAGAAATTCATAAATGCAATATCATTAAAATCAATTTATGTATTTTTGATGGTGAAAGTTGGACTTACATCATTAAAAATGATTAAGAGAGTGGCTTTTAAACTTTTAAGAAACATAATACACACTTAGGAAAAATCTGAGGAAATGGGCACAATTTATTTGAAATATATTTTTAATATAATTTTGTTTTGATTGGATTCAACCAAAAAGTGCAAAATTATTGATTAATTAATTCAATAAATTGAAAAAAAGTTATACAAAAAAAGAGATATATATTTTCTTATATGTGAACCTATCAATTTTCCCTTGGCATCTCTTGCAGCAAAAAAAAAATCTTAAATATAATGTGTATTTTCACAAATAAAATTGGAAGTAAACAAACCTGAATTAAAACATTTCGCTAGCAAAATTCTTAGATTCAAGCATTTAACAGTCTTGTTGATCAACAGTGCTGCCCATTGTTTTTTTTTGTGTTGACAGATGGCGCCAGCAGTAACAACAACTATTTCGTCTTAGCGCTAAAAACAAAAGGTAAAAGGGCAACAAGCTAATCTAGATATATGTTAGCCGTCAAGTAGATGCACAAGCTTTACAAAAGACCGAAAAAAAGCTTTAGAGGAAAAACTCTAGGGCTAGCTAAATACTTGGCACCTTATCCACAACTCTCCTTACTAAACAAGTTCAAATAAAACGGCTTGGGAAAATTCTTTTAACACGTGCCAATTACTACTTGTACACAAACAGCTGATGTTGAGATTTACTTTTAGGTTTTAGTGTTAAAATAAAATATGTGTAGTTGCTGGTGGCGCCATCTAGCTACCAACAAAAATTTGCAGAATATTTTACTCATAAAATAAAATTCTTTTGCGCAAAAAATATTTTGCAGTTCATTTTTCTTTTAGGGCTAGGTCAGGTGGTCGGCATTTTGGCTCTCGCTTCGCCACTGAGCTGGGTCTAAAAACTGGATTTTAGGAAGCACCATTATCTTGTCATATTACAGAGCGTAAAATTATACAATAATTTATTAAAGGAAAATCTTTAAATTAGTGGAAGGCTTTTATATTGTTTTTGTAGATATGAAAAACATATCAGCACAAGTTAACTCGAACTATGGCTTACACTGACCAATATTTTTGTGGTCCAAAAATCCGAAAACGAGGCCCGCTTTTTACCAACAGTTGGAGCACAAAAAACCACGATATTTTCTTAGCCTATACAGTTTACTGGCCGATCCAAGTAGCTCACAACCTCCAGCTTTACGCTAGGTACCCTCTGCACCTGGATACCCCTTTCCAGGGGTAAGCTAATGTGAGAAGGCGGCCCCTTAGGCGATCTGCGTTTGAGGACGTAATTCATGGAAGCGTAAGTGGACATCTACTACCATGCAAGGGAGTCGAAGCCCTAATCAGCTGTCATTTCCTTTTCAAGCCCCATGACTACGAAAGAATCAAAAAAGCCTCGGATACAATTTTAGCTGCAATATAAATAAATAAATATTAATGAACAAATCCTAATGAGAACCGTCAGCTTCATTAAAAATAATTCTTCTGGATCTCAAAAAGTCGTTATTCCAAATATATGTTTTAAATTAGATAATGTGATAGACAGATAGTAAGTAAGTTGTAGCAGTAAGTTTAAGTTTAAATTTCAGGACTTCATGCTATGCTGCTTATTGGCCTTAAAAGAAAACAGCTGTAATTACTGCTGGCGCCATCTGTCGATTAAAAAAATGTGCAACACTGGCGGTAAGCACTTCGCCTTAAAAACTTTGCTACCTTTTTTTTATATGAAGTTTTATTTTCTTTGAGGGATTTTTGCTTTACTGCGTACTGGCCCAGACATGGCTGTCGAAAATAGTTAAAGTTCCAATTGAATATTTTGTGCATGGCGAGACTTTCTAGCAAAGAGTATTAAACCCTCGGTGGACCTTAAGTGGGCGATTTTTTCTAGTTTTCCTTATTTTTTCTTTTTGTGCGACGCCTTTTTTTATACACACACGCTCACATACACACACACACACTGCCACACACTCGCATATACAGCTGCGCTGGTGCTCTGCTTTTGTTGTTACTTTTGTTGCTGCTGTTGTTGTTTTTGGGTTGCCCATTGGGGACGCGTTAGTGGCATGTAGCAAGCTGCATGCCGCCTGTGCCGCGCCTGCTCGACTTTGCCTGGCTTTGGCTTGTTTTAGAGGTCACATACACATACACATTCACATACACTCACCGAGTACGCTGCCATTTGGGAGTTGGCTTTGCGGGTATTAAATTATACATCATTTTGCAACAAATGATGGTCGTTACTTTGCTCCAAACTCCGCCTGACACACCCCCCACCCAGCAGACTCACACACACACATATGCCACAAAGTTGCATGTGTCTCCTGTGGCAGCCTCCTAGACTAACAGCGTTTTGCTAATGTTATTGTTGTTGTACTTGTTGTTTTTGCTGGCATAGGGTTGCCGCCTTCAGTTAATAAAAAAATAAAGAGCGCGTTAAACAAAGGCAACTTTGGTGCGTCTAAATAAACATGTCCTTGTACATCTCTTGTTCCCAATTAATTGACATGAAACTAAAAATCGAAATAGACGCAGCAGAGAGATTTGGATTTCAAATAACCCATTGGGATTGACGGCAGCTAACAAGATTTTTACAAAAGTTACTACCAATCAAGTTTTTTTTTTCGCACTAGTTACAACAGCCAGTTACAGGCTACTTAAAGTGCTCTCAGCTCGAAATAAAATTTTTTCAACAAAAGTAGTAAGTTATATATCTATCTGGTAACTTGAGTAAAACATTTCGATATTCAGCTTATTTGTTTGAATATTTAATTAAAACTTTGAAGCCGAAAGTTGTAATCCAAGTCGATAATAAACTGTTAATGACGTCACAAATACACAAAGCATAATAATAGTTTTAATTGTGAATTAAACTGCACTTCATTTCAAAATTTTGAAGTCGGGCATGACCGACCAAGAAACACACTACACAAAATGGCGCCTAGAGATTGGCATATCTTGTAAACTTTGTACAATTTTACTTAATTTATTTTTATAGACAATACATTGGGAATTAATTTGGGAATACCAGATGATATTTCCAATCATAAGATGATGATTTAAAAAAGCCTGTGTGACCTTAAACGCTAATACTTATCATGTTTAGAGTTTTTAATATCAGAGTGACTGATGGTTATCTCTTTTATTATTCAAATTTGTTAACTCTAGTCAGTGTGACCTTAAACGTTTGTGCTTACCAAGTTTAAAAAATTGCAATTTTAGTGTGACCAAATTCCTAAAAATTACTTATGATAGAATAACCTTAACCTTAGAAAAACCTAACTAACCAGTGAGGTCAAATTTAAAAATTTCAATTTTAGTGTGCCCAAGGTTAAATGCTTGTACTTATTAAATTTAAAAAGTTCAGTGTGACCTTTTAATTAATTAATGAAAATTTTTCTAGTTGAATCTCGAGGGGCTGCCAGAATATCTGGCACTATTTTCGATGCCGACAAAGTAAGATGGGCAATTGGCTCCTTTGAACCTTTCAAGGCAACTGGTGGGGACGGAATTTTTCCAGCACTTCTCCAGAAATGTCTGGATTTGATCCTAAGCCCACTGATTTGTCTGATTAGAACAAGCTTTAACTGGGGATACATACCTCAATCTTGGAGGAGAGTACGGGTTGTTTTCATCCCCAAATCTGGCAACAGGCCAATAGATAAGCCCAAGTCATACAGACCAATCAGTCTAACCTCATTCCTTCTGAAAACAGTAGAGAGACTTCTCGATCTGCACATCAGAAACAAACTGCATGCCGCGAACCCGCTGCATCCAATGCAGGTTGCATTTTCCAAAGGGAAGTCAACAGAGGTTGCCTTACACCACCTAGTCAGAAAGATTGAAAATGCTTTCGACTCCAAGAACATAGCTTTGTGCGCATTCCTGGATGTCGAGGGAGCTTTCGACAAAACTGACTTTGGTTCTATCTCTAGAGCGTTGGCCCGTAAGAATATAGAACCAAATGTGACCTCATGGATTGAATCTATGCTCCGACAGAGGGACATAACTTCATCTCTAGACGGTACAACAGTCAGCATAAGAGCTGTAAAGGGTTGTCCACAACGAGGTGTGTTATCTCCCTTGCTATGGTCTCTCGTAATCGATGAACTTTTAATTAAGCTGACAAGGTTTGGTTATAAGGTCATTGGGTACACAGACGCCCCGGCCATCATAGTGACGGGTAAATACGAGAGCACCATCAGGGAGATGATGGATAATGCTCTTCAAATTACCCTTAACTGGTGTCTAAGTGCAGGGCTTAGCATCAACCCCCAAAAAGCTCAGATTGTTCCCTTCACGAAGAGATACAACATGCAGCTTCAAAACCTTTCTATAAACAACACTGAGTTGGAGTATTCAGACCAGGTCAAATATCTAGGTGTGGTCCCAGACAAAAAACTCAACTGGAACTCCCACTTAGAACAAGTGCTCTCCAAAGCCTGTGGGCCTGTAGAAAATTCTTTGGCAGCACATAAATCTCGAGTTTTCTAGCTCAACAGATTTGCTGGTAAAAGAATAAAAGTTCAGTTTATATGCCAAACATTTGGAAACTGCTTGCATACTGCAAACAAGCAGTTCAAACTGCATAATTTAGCTTTCCCTTTTACATATAGTATGTATAATTTTTTTTGAAAAAAAAGGCATCGCACCAACTCGACTGTAATCTATTTAATCCATTTATTTTTAATTTTCCAACTGTATAACTCAATTAATGTACACACTGGTAGGGTATATAAAAACAAATAGAAACCATTGCATTTATTTTATTATTGTTTTTCAAGCAAGTCGCAGCCCGCTAAATGATTTAAGTTTTTAACCTCAATGTCATATAATCGATCTTAATTACATTACACACACACACACACTCACACAAGCACGCACACTTGTGTATTCTGATTAAACTGTTACGCATTGACTTTGGCTGCCCCCCTCCCCACCCTTTTTGTCAACACCATCACGTCTCTGTGTTTGTTTTTGTATATCATGTATACGCCCTGTAGCGCATTTTATGACTCAGTTTATGCATTGATTGCTTTGAATTGCAATCATTTAAACGGCTTACATTCGCACACAAACATTTGCGAACACACACACACACACACATATATATTTTTATACCCTTTACTCACGAAGCAAAAGGGTATATAAAGTTCGTTCAAGTATATGTTGAAAAACTACAAGTAAATAAGTTTTAAATGCGAGCTTTAATATTTGATGAAGAAAATCGTCACGCAACGAAATGGGTTGTGCTACATGCTCTGAAAATCGGCTTGAGCTCCAATTTCGATTCTTAATCGAGACAAAACTTTTCTACTATTTGGTAATTCAACCGTTATAATAACGGTATAATTAGATAATTTCGCTTAACTCATATTTCGCATTCAAGCAGATTTTCTTCATATCGATTACATTTTAATTAGAGTAAATTCTCTTGTTGCATTTTTCAAGATGATACGAATCAACTATTGCATCAGAGATTGAATCTTGTTAGTTTAACTCGATTCACCATAGCCCACCCACTATAAATTAAATTTAGCTCAAATTGAAATACTTCCTTTTGGCTATCATTGTATAACTCGACCAAAGTTGATTAGCATAAATAGTATAATCTAATCTATTTGTCTGATTGTTTGTATGAATACTCAGATTGTGGTGCCCAAAGACTACGGCCCACAAATCCTTGTATCGGAATTTCGCGGTTTTCGGCCAGGCTGTTAAATCCATTGAAATGACAGAGAGCTTTGCACCTGTGCTAACTAATTTAATCAAATGGATTAAACCTAACACAAATGAATAAGGCATAATTTGTGCCTAATAAGTTAAGGTTAGTAGGACTAAGGGCCTGGCATCTTTGCCTATAAGAGTCTTATACGAGAAACTAGTTCAATTGATAAAAATTTCTTTTATTTTAAGAGTTATAATATTACCCTTTGAGTTATGTTTTTTTTTAAATTATTTATTTTTTAATAGTTCGTTTTTTCCATAAAGCAAAATTTTATAAGATGCGCTAATTATTATTTATTTTTTTCTTATATGACTTACATATATGACTGAAATTACTGAATATGACTGATATGAATAATATTAAATATATAACTGAAATGACGAATATGACTGATATGAATAATATTAAATATATAACTGAAATGACGAATATGACTGATATGACTGATACGTCTAATATGATTGATATGACTGATATGGCTGATATGACTGATATGACTGATATGACTGATATGACTGATATGACTGATACTGACTAATACTGACTGATACTGACTGATACGTCTGATATGACTGCTATGAATGATATGATTGATAAGACTGATATGACTGATATGACTGATATGACTGATATGTCTGATATGACTGATATGACTGATATGACTGATATGACTGATATGACTGATATGACTGATATGACTGATATGACTGATATGACTGATATGACTGATATGACTGATATGACTGATATGACTGATATGACTGATACTGACTGATATGACTCATAAGACTGATACTGACTCATATGACTGATACTGACTGATACTGACTGATACTGACTCATACTGCCTGATACTGACTGATACTGAGTGATACTGACTGATACTGACTGATACTGACTGATACTGACTGATTCTGACTGATACGACTGATACTGACTGATACTGACTGATACTGACTGATACTGACTGATACTGACTGACACGACTGACATGACTGACATAAAGGACATGACTGATATGACTAAATTTAACTGATATAACTGATATGACAAAATATGACTGATATGCCTTATATGACTGTTATGAGTGATATGACTAATGCAACTGACATATTGCTATGACAGATATGATCGAATATGACTGATGTGACCCTTTATCCTCATCACTAAAAACCTGACAGCAATTACATTTATTTTGGCCAAAATGCTGGCAGGTTATCCAACTGTCGAATACATCCACGATGGTTATGTACACATATACCTATATATACAATTATATATAAACATACCGGCGCCATTTTAATTATGAATAAAAATAACAAGAAAATTAATAACAATTTGTAACGATTTACGCAACAAGTTAATTAATTTTTGCTGCGCACTTTTTTTTCGCGCTTTCCATCATTCAGAGTCAGTCCGTCTGACAATCGTTGCTTTTGCCTGCCTATCGATTGCGCAATTATCGTTGTTGTTTGAACATGCAACTCTTGCAACAGCTGTTGTTGTTGTCGTTGTTATTGTTACATTTGTTGCATGTAGGGCCGCTTAATCGACAGGAAGTCGCTGCATTGTTCACATTTTATACGTTGTTCAAAAATTGAATTTAAAACTCGTTTCCTTTTTGTCCTGCCACTCTAATGGAGCACTCACACACACAGTCATACACATGCATTCATGGATTGAGCCAATCACTCAATCAGTCAGTAAGTCAGTCAGTCAGTCAGTCAATTGTTCGGCGCCTGGAAATGTGCATGGAATGCAATTGAATGCCTTTGCCTTCAACTTGATCTCAACGATTAATGCAATTTGCTTGTGCAAATCTTTTCATTTAATGCGGCCACCAATCGTCAAGTAATGTCCTGAAATGTCAGCGGACAGAGGACTTGAGTGTCTTGAGGGCTTAAAAGCCAATATGTCTGCGGGAGTGTGTGTGTGTGTGGCAGTGCGGCAGGCACCGTCATCGATATAGCCATCATTTCATATGCTGGTCGTTGCAACATTGAGCATACAATGTGCATGTGCCAATGTTAATATTATCCTTATGGAAATTCTTTTATATTTGTTATTGCATTGCCTGCAATGCGATGAATACAACAAATATTATAGCCCACAAGGATCAGGAAGCAAGCGTTATTGTCCGTTCTTACAATATGCTTGCTGATTACAGTCACTCTTCTGATGATGATGGCATAGTTTCTTAGTTTGAAAATTTGTAAGATTCTAAGACATTGCTTGGATAGTCATGTCAGTCATATCTGACATATCAGTCATATCATTCGCATTTAGTCACTTTAGTCACAAGAGTATAATCAGACATATTTGGACATTTCAGACATATCAATCAGATTCGTTAATTTCTGTCATAACAGTCGCATAAGTCACATCAGTCATGTCTGTCATATCATTCGCATTAGTCAATTTATTCATATACTACTCTTATATATATTTTGTCATTTCAGACATATCAAGCATATTCATTAATTTTTGTCACATCAGTCATATCTGTCATATTTATCATGTCGGTCATATCAGTCTTATTAGTAATATCGGTCACATTGGTGATATCTGTCGTATAAGTCACTTTAGTCATAACAGTTATATCAGTCATGTTCTGTCACATGAGTCATCTCTGTTATATTAATCATATAAATCAGACCAGATATATTAGCCAAATCAGTCCCATTAGTGATAACTGTCGTATCAGGCACTTCAGTCATATCAGTCACATAAGTCATATCTGCCATATTTATCATATAAGTCATAGAAGTCATACAAGTCATAGAAGTCATAGAAGTCATAGAAGTCATATAAGTCATATAAGTCATATAAGTCATATAAGTCATATAAGTCATATAAGTCATATAAGTCATATAAGTCATATAAGTCATATAAGTCATATAAGTCATATAAGTCATATAAGTCATATAAGTCATATAAGTCATATAAGTCATATAAGTCATATAAGTCATATAAGTCATATAAGTCATATAAGTCATATAAGTCATATAAGTCATATAAGTCATATAAGTCATATAAGTCATATAAGTCATATAAGTCATATAAGTCATATAAGTCATATAAGTCATATAAGTCATATAAGTCATATAAGTCATATAAGTCATATAGTCATATAAGTCATATAAGTCATATAAGTCATATAAGTCATATAGGTCATATAAGTCATATAAGTCATATAAGTCATATAAGTCATATAAGTCATATAAGTCATATAAGTCATATAAGTCATATAAGTCATATAAGTCATATAAGTCATATAAGTCATATAAGTCATATAAGTCATATAAGTCATATAAGTCATATAAGTCATATAAGTCATATAAGTCATATAAGTCATATAAGTCATATAAGTCATATAAGTCATATAAGTCATATAAGTCATATAAGTCATATAAGTCATATAAGTCATATAAGTCATATAAGTCATATAAGTCATATAAGTCATATAAGTCATATAAGTCATATAAGTCATATAAGTCATATAAGTCATATAAGTCATATAAGTCATATAAGTCGTATTAGTCATATCTGTCAATTCAGGCATATCAGTCATATCGCTTGTTTCAGTCATATCAGCAATATTAGTCATATTGATCATATCAGTCGTATCAGTCATATCAATCATATCAGTCACATCAGTCACATCAGTTACATAGGTCACATCTGTCATATAAGTCACATCTGACATATCCGCCATATTACTCATCCGGCTAGCAGTAAATAGTGCTCCTTCGCTCATTTCTCTTAGTTACGTCATATTATGTCCCAAACAGTGGCTTCTACAGAGTTATTTCTTAAATTCCACAAAGTCCTAGGTGGCCAAGAGACTTGTCGCTGAATTGAACTCTTCTATTCCCATCCAAAGCGAGTAGCTGCAATTTCAGATGGTTGCCAAGGCCGCCAGCGCAATGTTCGCCGATTTTATTGTTCCACTTCCCACATCTCCTGGGTATGAGGTCAAAATCGCCAGCAAAAATTACATTGCATGACAAAAGCCTTTTCAATAAGCCAAAAGCAAAGTGTGAAAAACATGAGCAACACTTTGTTAGTATGTACTAACTCGTACCATATGTACGAGTATCTATGTATCTTGTAGTACTTTTATGTGCGCTGTATCTAAAGTGTGTTGGCATGCGATGGAATTGCAGCCAATGGCATCCGGCGGTAACACGAACGAAATATGTAACCATGTATCCCTAAGATGCATTGTCTGGGCAACGTAATTGGCTCGGGGAATAAAGCAAAACACAAGCTGTATGTTCGGCACCTCTCCCCGCTGCGCTGCCACGCAACACGCCACCCACAACTCTCTTGTCTCGCTGTCGACGCGACTTTTAATCGAATTTCAAATCGAAGCCAGCCAAACGGCTGCCAATTAGAGAAATGTGTAAGCGGAAGGCCTGAGGGGAGCTAAGGCGGAAGGATGGCCAAAAAGAAAATTAGCAGCTAGTCGGTGGGTGTCAGAGGGTGGCAGCGGAGCAGCAGCAGAGTACGGCACGTAAGGCAGTGCGTCTTATCGCAGGCAACGCAGCGTGGCACACACGAGACATACCAAAAAAAAAAAAGGAACCAGACGCAGTTGGTAAAAATAGAAAGAAAAAAAAATGGAAAATTAACACAGCCAAGTGCTGAGCAAGCCGGAAAGCGACAAAATAAAAAAAAAATAGAAAATAAAAAATAAAATATATAAAAATAAATGAAATAAAAAGAAATACATGAACTTAAAAGTGCGCAGAGCTGTAGCTCAAGACGCTGGGTAAGTAAAATGTCAGGATGGGCAATGAGTTAGGAGCCGGGCTGTGATTTAAGCGGCGGACTACAAGGCCGGAGCTGGGACAGCAAAATTTAAAGTGGCAGGCAGCAGCAGCAACAACAACTACAACAGCGTGGCCAAAAACTGTAGTCAAATTTGAGGCACACACACACACACACACACACACACTTGGCAAAATGGTAGGTTTACACTGCGTAGCCATAGAAATTCACACTGCCAGAATTCAGTCGAAATTTAATAATATAATATTATGTTATAAAATATATAAATTAGACAAAAAGCTATTTAACAAAAATAGTTAAAAAATAAGTCAAAGAAAATATTTATTGTTATTAAAAATATTCAAAGGAGTTGGGGCAGCAGTAAATTATGCTTGTTTCAAAAATTAACTTAATTAAAATAAGGAAAATTTCAGAATTTCTTATTTAGGTGTTGTTGAATTGACAATGCTATATTTATATTTCAATAAATAAAATAAGAGTTTTTTCTAATGCAAAAATAAAATTTGTATATATATATATATATATATTACATATTTTTAAGGCCTCAACAATTACACAGCTCTACAAATACAGGGGTCATGTGAGTTGTTGGAAAGCTAAGAGTCATCTTCATAAAATATATTTGCGGTCTTTCTCTCCGGTTACATCATTATAGTATACTTAAGCTCTTACCCTTTAATTTATAGGGTTCAAGAGATTATATTGATTTTATTTTACGCAATAGTTATGGCTTTTACGAAGTTACGAGATATATCCCTTCTACGTTTTCATTATGCATTGTGCAGTAAGCCTTTGAGAGTATATTAAGTATTTGTAACTGTGTAATGTATCTAACATATAGAAGAATTTTGACTTGCAGGGTTATTTGAGGTACGCTAAGAACGGATATTAAGTCGGAATACCCATGATCCATTTGTCCATTTCCAATATGGCGTATTCAGGATTACGAATTCAGATTTGCAAGAAACATGTTAATATTGATCAAATATTTCGTCGAAGGGATTATATCTCGTAACTTCGAAAAGCGCCCATGTACATAACTTCAAATGACTAGGAAAAAACGCCATTTTTTGGGTACATAACTCGTTTGTCAAGATATCGTCAACCAATCCTGACGTGATGGTGCCAGTTACTGACGCCGGATTCGGATTCTACATAGATAGACATAGGATAACCTCAAAATGCTAAGGAAAAATACGACCATTTTTTGGAGTACATAACCATCAAATATCTCAAAATCCTGAACATGATCGGTGACTAGATTATATGGCGCCATGGTGCGATCTCGGAAATCGTCTACGCACCAAATTACGTTCGTGTTAATATGACTCTTAAGCTATTGCCATACAACTCGTAACCATGTATAGTTCCTAGTGTTATATTAATCAAATCTTATTTTAATAGAGGATTTCTTCTTTTTCAAATTAGTATTTTTGTTTGCTTAAAGACCTTAAAAATTATAATATACTTAAGTTTTTTGATTTAGTAGTGAATTTGTTTTGAAATAAATTTATTATCATTACCCCATAGAACGATCAGTCAAACAAATTATTATACTATAGTTTTTGTATTTTATGAAGAATGATTTCTTGCAGTTAGTGGTACCAGATTTTTTTGAATGTGCCCTATTTAAACATGTTATTTATTATTTTTTAATACAATATTTTTTAGCAAACTTTTGTTTCCAAATATGTATTTTGTTTTAAGACAGAATATTGTATAAAAAACTTTATAATTCAATAAATTAATAAATTATAAAATTTTATATATTAAGATAATACATTTATATAATAAAAATTAATTAATAAATTTTAAAATATAAATATTTTAATTTTTTCTTATATTCAATGTTAATAATTATAAATAATTATAAAGTCACAAAATAAAATAGTAATACATAAAAAAATTATTAAAATATTAATATAAATATATAAAAAAATAATTTTTAATTATTTTTTTTAAATAAATTAATAAAATCCTTAATAAATAATACAAATTAATAATTGCTTTAAAACAAATGGATTGTATTGTTAAATTTAAGCGTGGATGATAAAATAATTTCGATGAGCACCGCCCAAGCTAAGACTGAAAAATACATCGCACCCAAAACATAAGTTTAGAAATTTAAAATTATAATTTATTATAAAAAAAAGATAATATAAATTGTAAGGTCTAACATGCGAAAAATAAAATAAAATAAAGTTTCATAGTAATTCCTAAAAATAAACACGTTTGTGGTTAAAGAAAATGCTGATATAGACAAATGTTCTTTACATTTGCGATATTCCTTCAATTTATATTTTTCGCTGTTTATACAATAATTCACGTGTTTGTTCAATTTTCCTCTTTTTGATAGCTTATAATTCACAAACCGTTCTGGCAATAACTTGACTAAGTTGAAGGTTTTTATGAGTTGATTTAGCTTTCGAAACGAAAGAATCATACTTACTTTCCTCACGCAAGTTTTGCAAGTTCTTCATTATAATTTTGGGCCATCCAAGAAATCAACTTCTAATTTCTGTAATTTTTCTGACAGTCAGAGTTGGTCTCAAAAAGTTCAAGTTTCAATTCCTCCAGAAGTTGGATGTCGAAAGATTTTGTATTTTGAGACAGATTTTTGATTTCTTATAAAAAGTATTAATTTTGTATTTTGCACAATTTCTTTGATTTTATAAAATTTATCGATAGACCTTAAAAATTATAGAAAACTTTACAAAAAGATTTTTCAACGTAAAATGTTCTGGGTAAATATCAACAAAAAATTTATTGCTTAACGAACATTTTTATTTTACTTGCATTAAAAAAAAAATTGTACAAAATCAACTGCTATGAAACTGCTTTGCTATTCTAAATAAAATAAAAAAAAATATTTTTTTTTAACCATTGAATCAATTGTCATCATTAGCTACTATTTAAAAATCGCTGGCGGCAGCTCTAAGTTTACAAAATAATATGCTGAATACTTAATCTGTTTAAAAAATGTATCAGATTAAATTAAAAACTAAAGATGTCATTAAATAATTATAGTAATAGGGTATTGTTTTTCATAGAAATCTAAGGAAATTAACAATAAACTCATTAATATGCTGGACATATAATGCCTTTTGAGTTTCCTCACTTTTACATGATTTACAATTTTAATTCTCCCAACCGATCTTACATTCCTACTTTTTCTCATGTATTTCTCTGTAATAAAATTTGCTAAAGGCTCAAGAATAAAAACTAAAAAATAGAATATAAAAAAAAAAAAACATGTTCTTGCGAAAGACACTCAGCGCTCTTTGCATGAGCGACAAGCAGCTCCTGCCAGAATTTGACAAATACCAAATTGCCGCAATTTGGCGCAGTGTAAACTTAGCATTAGATTTTGGCGCCCTCCTGCAGTGTGGACTCTTTGGCGTATATGTGTCATGAGCCATTTAAGCTCATTACGGGCATCAATTTGGGACGCAAAAATTATGCTCAAACCTTAAGTGGTTGCCACTTGCAGCGGCAGCGGCAGAAGCTACTGTGACGTCGACGGCGGCAGCAGCGCCAACAGCAACCTAAAAGCCGCGTCTGACTGGCTGACTGCGCCAGTGGTGTAGAGCAAGGGGGTTTTGCCACTGGGTGCGGCGAGGGGGGCGCAGGCATTGCGGCTTGACGAACAAAATCTGCTTGTGAGCGCAAAAAAGTGGTAAATTGTTAATTTTAAGCTACTTTTGAGTAAATTGCTGCGAGTGGCGAAATGGCAAAGGGGCAAGTGGCGGGCTAAGCAGGGAATACTTAGAAGAATGACAGTGAGTGGGAGAATGTAAAATGGGTGGGGTGGTGGAGATGGGAAGATGGTGTTGTAGCGGGGAGCTGGTGAATGGGTGTTGCAAAATGGCAAATGAGAAATGAGCAAAACAGTGTGCGAAATGGCAGCTAAGCATTTTTTGATTTGCCTTCAGGCTGTTTGTCATTGGCATTGCGACTTGTCCCCGTTTCAAGGAACTACGAGGGTAGTTTATAAAGTAGCTATGACAAAATATTTTTAATGGCTTCCAAAAGAAATTGTTTCTGTAATTAGTTCTTAGTCAAACTACTTTTTCTTTCTTTTGGCAATATTTGATTCGAACGAGTGGCTCCGAAAAGTATGCATAGTTGGTGCAAAAAGGGTGCCGTTCACGAAGCAGAAGATAAACTTAGGGATTGCCTTGCCATCAACCATCGCAGCCCACTTCCCTCTAAGAGGCAATAGAGGCATTTACTAAAACGTCCACGCTAGGCGTTTCCCATCCAGTTCTGGAGTACAGCGGCTCGCTGGAATTACTTTTGCATCCAAAAACTAAAGAAGCGTCTCTAAAAGCTCTAGCAGAACAGGCTATTTCGGCAATGTAACTTTGTATTTTTAAGAAAAAATATTTATTTATTCATCAATATTTATGTTGTCCCCTTCAAAGTAATCCCCCTCAGATACAATTCACCTATGCTAACGGTTTTTTCAATCCTCAAAGCACTTCTCATAAGCACTTTTCGGTATAGCCTTGAGCTCTTCCAGCGATGCAGTCTTTATCTCTTCAATCGTTGCAAATCTCCGTCCTTTCATAGGTCTCTTTAGTTTTGGGAACAAGAAAAAGTCACATGGGGTCAAATCCGGTGAATATGGTGACTGAGGCATGATTGTGGTGTTGTTTTTGGATAAAAAATCTCTCACAAGCAAAGATGAGTGAGCAGGGGCATTATCGAGATGCAAAAGCCATGAATTGTTTTTCCACAATTCTGGACGTTTTCTTCGTATTGCTTCTCGCAAACGGCGCATAACTTCTAGATAATACCGTTTATTGACCGTACGACCATATGGTAAGAACTCCTGATACACCACGCCATGGTAATCGAAGAAAACAGTGAGCAAAACTTTTTTCGGTCTTGGCTCTTCTGGTCGCTTCCATTGGGACGATTGGGCTTTGGTTTCGATATCATAACCATATACCTATGATTTGCCACCAGTTATGACCCTTTTGAGTAAATCTGGGTCGACGTTGACGTCATTCAACGGCTCTTGAGCGATGCTCATGCGACGGTTCTTTTGGTCAAAATTTAGCAATTTCGGAACAAACTTCTCTGACACACGTCTCATGTCCAAAACGTAAGAAAAAAATTTCATGGCACGAGCCAAGCGATATACCGACATCCTCAGCAACATCTCTGATAGCGATTCGAAGATTTTCCAAAACAATTTTCTTCACTGCTTGAACGATTTCATCAGTTGTTGACGTGCTTGGGCGTCCAGAGCTAGGCTCGTCATTGGCATCTTCCCGGCCATCTTGGAAGAGTTTGTACCACTTGTAAACATTTTTTTTACTCAGAACAGTTTCACCGTATGCTACTGTCAACATTTCAAGTGTTACGGAGCACTTAATTTTATGTTTTACACAAAATTTGATGCAAATCCGTTGATCCATATTTTTCGATAGCAAAAAATCGCCGGGCACGCAAAACATTTATAACCTTTACGCCTCTCACAACCAAACAAAAAATGCTATTCACTTGAAATTTGGTACAGATGTTCGGGAATAGTGTACCAACACAACAAAACAAAAATATCGATAATCGAAAATACGTTCCCCGCGAAATTGCTTAAATCACCTTACTTTTTTACTAGTGTTCTGTGCACCCTAAGTAGAGCATAGGCTGGTTCGGCGATAACTAATAAAAAACCTGCAAGTATACCATGAAAAATGCTGTTAGCCAGGTGCTCTGAATGTCACTATTTCGGTCTCCAGTTTCAAACTCTCAGAGTCAGCCATCTTTTATTTTAGGTCAAACGGATTATGGAGTCAGCGACCCTAAACATGGTCAGTCTTTTTTTGATATTGGTTTGCCGATACCTACCTAAAAACCTGTAATTATACAATGGAAGATTCTCAGAGCCAAGTCTTCTGGATGGCACCAATTTAGTCTACTCCTTCAAGCTTTGCAGCTCTCGCTTTTGATGCAACGTAAGGTGTCTTGGGGAAAAACCAAATTCTGCAAGTCTAAAAATTTTGAATAAACTGTATCTCTACGGAAGTAGCCATTTCTGAATATTTTAGTAAAAGACCAAAAATTCAAATACAATTTTGACCAGAAAACCAAAACTAAAACCATTTCTTTGGGTTTCACATTAAATATTGTTGTTTACGTCAATAATAAAATTGTATTTGGAGTTAATTTCAAAATAAACATAGAAATGTTTCTATTCTCTGGCGGCTAAAAATTTAGCTTGGCATCAATCGGAGATTTAAATTTAAATATTAGCGACTGATTTATATTCCTTTAAGGTCTATCATTTAAGTATTTACCAACTTTTTGGCATTTAACGTACTCATCGAGCAGCCCTCGTGCTACTGTTGCATCAAATGTGTGCATGTCCACCCTCCCAAAACACACTCCAAAACTGATTCAAGCCTAACAACTTTACAAATTCAACCATTTTTTGGCAAAACTTTTCTCTAGTTAAATTTTGGTAGCTACAAGTGGATGCATCTCTAGATAAGGGGTAACCACTAGAATATATCTTGTGCCGGATGAAATCTCAACACACTAAATTAAATTTTGAGATAAGTGGGTGTAAAAATTTTAAGTTCTCATAGATAACTAACTGAGTTTTTAAATAAACTGCACTTCAACAAATTATTTAATAAATGGTCATAAAGTGGCGTCAATCTGTAGTGTGCTTAGTAAAAAAATAAAATTATGGAATTTTAGTAACAATGAAATATAGAATGAAATTTTCACAGTATTCTTTGTATGATATATGAAACGTTGCTTAAGTCCACTTATCAATTTAAGAACTATGGCAGTAAGCATAAAAAAAATAATGCATCGAATCTGAAAGTTCGGTTGCTCTTGCTCTTGCCATCTTTGAGATATATTCAAGAGATATTCAAAAAGACGAACACGAGTATATTGACTTCTCTAGTCAGCCTTATTATATAGGGTGGGCCATCAGTTGGTTTGGTTGTTAGGCACTTATAATTCAGAACATACCCACCCAAAGTGGAACAAGCAAACTATGTAAATGGTTGTTCTGTTAAAAAAAATATGGTTGAGGTCAATGTCGACAAGTTGTCGGAAACAGCCAAAGATCTCGTTGGGATTTGCATTTACACGCTAACAAGATTCAAGTGTCGCAACAATTGAAGACCACGGATCATTATTCGTTCATTGGATTTGCGAATTAGTTTTTATCCATTAAAAATTTAAGTTTTTCATTTTTTTTTAAATGGGACGATATTATTTTTCATACATAAATGAGTAGTATCAAAGTTTGCTATATACCATACATTTACCCAGTTTTCGTAAAAAAATATACAAACAAAATGCAACTAGCAAACACACTAACAGTTGGCCCACCCTATGCTTTGTTTCAATTTAAGAGGGCAATATAAAGGTGTACGAACTTCTAGTTTTGATGATTACATTCGTTTATCATTAAAGAGTTGAAAAAGGTAAAAAAAATTGAAGAAATTAAAAATGGCGGCTACAAAATGGCGACTTTTGTGAGCCTCTGCGCGTGAAACATGGTCCTGAACTGCAATTCTGCCGCCTCTTGTAGTGGACTGAAATCAAGGGTTTGAATGAAATGAAATGAAATTTTCTTACATCTGGAACTAGGTAAGTGTTTACGCAAAATTTATTGAATTTTGAACATTTGAATTATGAAGTTAAATTTCTTGGTACTTTTTTTTATTAATTTTCGCTGCCATTCGAAAAATATTATTCGTATCGCAAAATCTTTTGACATATATATTCTACAAATCTGCAGCTTTCTTTTTTTTGCGAAAACAAAATCCAGGGTAGCGTACCCTTAACTCTAAAAAATACCCCGAACATACTTTTTGAATGTCATTTTGATTTTGTTAAACGTTTCAAATTCTATAATAACTGCAGCAAACACGGCCACCAGAATCAAAGAAACTAGACTCTGGACGACTAGTACCTTCGGACATGGCAGCACTCTGAAGGTTCAAGAGACTAGCAAATCAACAGATTAGATAACACCAGTACTGGACTTCAAGAAGAAGTTCGACGTCAGATCGCGTTATAGGAGCAGGGGTCTACTCGGACGAACTCGAAGTATCTCTCTCCTATCGCCTAGGCAGCTGAAACAGCATCTTCCAGGCGGAATTCTTTGGCATCAGAGAAGCATGTAAGTTGTTGAATAATCATCCGAGTCAGCTGGAGGTGTGTATATTCTCCGACAGTCAAGCAGCTTTGCTGGCGATCAAATCGCCAACCGTGAACTCAGAAATCATCAGACAATGCAAAGAAGATCTCAATGCCCTTGCAAGCAAAATGAACATCGCTCTCGTATGGGTTCCCGGACAAAGGAACGTATACGGGAATGAAAAAGCTGATGAACTGGCGAGAAAAGGAGCATCAGATGGCGAAGCAGCGGAGGTAGCTGTCAAAAATATTGGCACTTGCAAGATTGCAAAGGAAACTTGGCCGCGATACGACAAGCGTAAAACAGCCGAACTGCTAAGCAAGCCAAGAACAATTATCTTCAGAATAGCATCGACAATAACCGGACATTGGCCGTTAGGAGACCATGCAAATAAAATGGGCTGGCTCTACAACGTCAGATGCCGAAGCTGTGACCAGGAGAACACAGAAGAGACAGTTTATCATTATTTATGTGAGAGCCCACGATTGGGGTCCTTACGCCACAGAGCACTAGGAAGCTTCGCGTTAGGAAGCCTACGTGACTTGGCAGAAAAGAACATAGACGACATCAGCAGGTTTATTAACGGATCAAGATGGTTTAAATAAACCGAACAGCAGTGGTTCCTATAAGTGGTGTAACAAAATGGCGCATTAGCGCTAATTGAGTTTGAATTTGTTGTCACTCAAACGGCACCCAAACCAACCAATCTGCACTAGATTATATTTTTCAAAAATTTTATATTGGACTAGTAAGCCCGGCAGACGTTATCCTGCCCATACTTTCTAAATACTCTTAAATTGAAGAAACATCGTAAGATTCTCTAGTTAGCTTATCTGGAAAAATATAAAATTTTTTGACTAGTTTACAGCTCGGTTCAAACTGGCACCATTATTAGTCGAATGTCACGCTTCACGGGTCTGTCTTAACCGAATTCTTTCACGTTCATTGCGATCTTCACGTTCCTGGGCAGTACGATAAGATTGATAATTAACTTGATTCGTTGCATTTCTTCCAATTGAAATACATCAGGCATGGATCGATTAGGAGACGGCATTTCCAATTGTCCTAATGCTCTATTAGCCATCCCCAAGCATAACATAGATCTTCAATATGAATAAAAGCTTCATTGTAAACTTCCTCTGTAAATTCCATCACTGGATTACATTTTGCTTGATGTACTCGAAACAAAATATCTTCTTGATATTTTATCCACAATTCAGATGGATTTGATGTAAAATATGTTACCAAAATAATCGCAAATAGAACACGCATTTAATATGGATGAGCAGTAACGGCAGCATCTGCTAAATTTTGATCCCAGTGCAAATTTTTTTCCAACAAATTCAATTTTTGACACGCCTCTCGTTACGTTGCACACAATACGCCATTCACTTTTCTTAATGATTGAAATGTTATTGGACCTCGATTATTGATTAACAATAATGCCAGTTTTTGTATATATGGCAATTTACACACAAAAACCGATATTCACAAAAATTCGTATATCTCACGAACCAATACACTCAAACACATCAAGATAGGCTTAAAACCTCCATATTGACAACCCCTAACATACGCAAAAATCAGATTTGAAATTCATTGACGCGTTCATGAGAACCTTCGTAACACGTAAAACATAAGTTTCTTTTATATATATAGAAGATATAAACATCTAAATACTACCTTGTGTGTCGAAAAAGAGTAATGAAAATCAGTAAAGGTAAACGAGAATATAAATCTCAAAATCTATTTAGTACAATACAAAATGGCGTCAATTTGAGTTATTTGCTATAAAGCGATGATATTTTTAATTTTTTAATTAAAAAGCCATATTAGCCGCCATTTAAATTTCACTTCAAAGCTAATTGATATTAAAATCGCTTGTAAGCAAATTAGATACTTTATAAGTACACCAAAAAGCCTATTCAAACTCAATAACATCATCTTACTACAACACACAAGCCTTAAATTTTGCTGAAGCTGCATATGTCCTTGGAAAAACACCAAAGTGAACATTTCACAATAGCTCCAGTGAGGCATACCTGATGAAACTCTTAGTTACAAAAAAAAAAAACAAACCCCACTATATTATATATTAAGGAATAAGGAGTAAATCCCAGTGCTACGTGCATTAAAGAGCGGCACGAATTCTTTTTTATGTGCTTGCTCAATGCGGATGGTGGTCAGTTATGGGTCAAGGTGTGCGCAATTTCAAGTTATAAAACTGATGGCCTTTCTCACTTGGACTTTCTCCTCGGACTTTCAATTAAATTCAATTTTAAAGCTATGCTTTTGGCTTTTGTTGAGCACTTTTCGAGCATACTTTGTTGCGTACTGCTCGCTGGTATTCAATCCTGTATGCTGAAAGAGTCCTTAAGAACGCCACGGCTTACAGATGTGTGTGGGCGGCTTGTTGGCGGAGGGCAGCGTGCGGTGTGGCGTCCTAGGTATGACGGCGTAGGAGGCGGCATCAAAAGATATCCATAAAGCGCAGCAGCCATAACAAAAACGCGAAATGAATTTCACTTGAAATGTGGAAACATAAAAATTGTTTATGACTTCCGTTACGTATCACTTACTCTCTCTTACTCTCTCTCTCTCTCTCTTCCCTACTTCTTTTATTCTCTCTTCCCTGGCTTTCACTATCTCATGCTTTTTGCAACGGCATGTGAGTGTGTGTGTAGGTGTGAAAAAAATAACGGCCTAGCTGGACGGTTCTAGGTGCTCTGCAGCAGCTCTACCTCGATCTTGTAACAGCTTGAACTAGTGCAAATGTAACTAGTTGTAAACTGGTTCAAAAGGAAGTACTTAAAGCTGAAGTTTAAAAAATATGGTCAGGATGTTAGATTTTGTGAGAGGAACATAATTTTAAAAAGAAAAAAGCTACGATTACATAAAATAGGAATATAGTACACGAAATTAAAAGTTAATAAATTGAAACTTACTTTAAATTGGACATTTTATGACAAATACCAACGTGGTAATGAATATCATCAACGTATCTCCAGAAAATTAAGATCAAGCTTCACAAAAATAATTTTTTATTAATTGTAAGGTAAATTTTAGTCTCTTAAAAATCTTAAAGCAAAAGAATCTCAATGAAATTGGTTTACAAAAAAATATGATTTTTTTTTAAACATATTTACACGCTTATTAGCAAAGGATGCAGCTTGAAGCTCATGAATTGGAAGCTCATGTATAGTACATAAAATAATTAATTGTTCCAAGCAGCTTTTATTATATACACTTCGCTCAGCTTCATATAAGTTTTCGCTTGATTGACTTGATTTAATGGCTTGACTAGATATCCTTCCAACTTAATTGAAAAAAATTCTTGACCCTATGGAGAGAGAACAGTAAACACCGCTTATTAAATATCAGCAGGTGTTAAGGGGTAAAATTGTGAATGTCAATATTTTGTGTTGTCAAATAAACATTTAAATTTCAGGATTATTTTTGCAAATTAAAATTAATTTCATGCTGGCCATTTTAGGAGAGCAGGTACAGCTTTAGCTAAAAATAAATATGCAAATTAAAATTGTTGAATATGTTAATTTATTCATGTGTAAAAAGATTATATACACCAGACAAACGGTGTATATAATGAACTCGAGTGTTCCGAGTGTTGTTGCAAGGGTACATACTTATCTTATGTACTTAGGTACTTATATGTCTGTTATGCAAATTATATGGGACTTTTTTCTTAGTTTTAACATTTCTTAAGAATTAGTTATCTTTTTGAAAAGGTATGCTAGAATTTACTTTTAGAAAAGTCTTGATTAAACATGCATATATACAAAAAAAATGGCATAGGTAAAGTCGGGCACGGACGACTTTGGGATACCCTGCAGCATAAGCTTGCAATAAAATCCGGCTCCATAAAAAACCAAAAACAGAAGAATTTTTAAGCAACCTTTTTTTTTACCCTGTACCGTATGGTACAAAGGGTATATTAAGTTTGTGCAAGCCGAAAATGTATGTAACATATAGAAGGAGTCGTCGGAGATACCCCAAAGTTATCTAAAATATGATCAGGGTGACTAGAGAAGTCGATATACCCATGTCCGCCCGACCGTCCGTCTGTCCGTGTGAACGCCTAGATCTCAGAGATGGTAAGAGCTAGAGTAACCAAACTTTCACATAAGATCCCATACTATTCCA